>OMOU01088558.1:0-13981 GCA_900312585.1 Malacocephalus occidentalis
TCTCCACTTCCCTGCCCCACCGCCGCCACCTCCACCACCCTCCAGCTGACGGGAAGCTCAAGATTAACTTACACGTGCACGCGGTTAACAAGCTGCAAAAGTGTTTGCCTTTGTTTTAGTCTTGTTTTTTGGCTTTCTTTTATTTACACTCACTACTATAATTAAAGTGATGGGTAAAATCTTGTGTAAATGTCTGCAGTTTCTCACCTATTCCGCCTGCCTGAATTGCCTGAATTATTACATGCGACTCTATGCCGAAATACATTCCTTATGAACCGCAACTAAGAAAATGGTATGGCTGTGCATCTTGACGGGCGCAAGGGAAGTGTCCCTAACCGGTAATGTTATCTTGTATCACATGGGGGGCACGGTGGCACAGTCGTAGTGCTGTCGCCTCACAGCTAGAAGGTCCTGGGATCAATTCCCGCCTGGGACATGGTCGGTTCTCCCCATGTCTTCAGTGCTGGGATTTCGTGAACAGCCCTTTCTGTGTGGAGTTTCCATGTTCTCCCCGTGCTCCCTGGGGTTCCTCCATATATGTACATTGTATATATAACCCCTCTAAAAACATGGAAGAAGACCGTCGCCTGACCAGCGGCGGTTTGAAGGAGGTGGTCCCCGGGGCTGCACTAGCTGCCCACCGCTCCTGGCTCCTGGCCTGACCGCGGAGGAAGATGGCCATGGATGGGTTAAAAGCGGAGGGCCAATTTCACGGTGACACCTATGGGGGCGTGTGTGTGTGTGTGGGGTGGGTTGGGAGGGCCGCCGTGCACGGGTGTACATGCATGGTGTGACCGCGACGGGGGTTGTCCGTCCGATTCTTCTTCTATATTATTTCTTCTTCATCTTCTTCATCCCCTCTCCTCCCTCGTTGTAATAACCACACTGTCAGTGTTGGCGACTGGTTTAAGCAGCCTCACCCAGCCCCGCACTCTTAAACTCGGGTGAGGCTACTTAAACCAGCCGCCAACCACACACGCATTCCACGCAATCATTGCAATTGCTCATGTGGCCATTTTTAAATCACACGCCTCTCTCCTTTGATTTTCAATCTTTTGCTGTTTAACATTGTGGTCAGTTATGAGATAATTGTCATTTTGGTGGCTGGTCGACAAGAGGAACCACTTCCATGCATCTTACAACACCGCTGATGGATGCCTTATGAAAGAACCTGCATGGTGTCAGTCTTGCTGTCTCATTGTTTCTTGTCATTTATTTCAGGTGTTGTAAGGGAGGGAGGATCTGGTCTTTGTCGTACACAGAGGAACAGGGCTAGTGTATTTTACAGGAACAAGTAGTGGGTTAGTGTGTTTACAGGTGGGATTTTTTTGTGGTGAGAATCCAGTTAATCACAATCTGATTCACAAGTGTAAAATACTAGTATACTTTCATTTTGTATTTTTTGGGGGGGATAAAACAAATACATGTGTGGTGTAATAAAGAAATGCATCAAACTGGTTAGAGAGAGGGTTTTCTACTTTGTGTGTGTGTATATATACATGTCTCTCAAACAGTGTGAAGTTGTGACATGACTCCAGTCAACCTAAAGTCCTCTCTTCTTTTAACCAGTTACTCAGGCAGACTAGCTTATTAACATTTTCAGATGTCAGAGCTGACCTCTTCTTTTGCAGAATGCGGCCTGCCAGAGAAAATAGTCTCACATGGCACTGCTGAAGCAGGTGTAGGGTTAGGGTTAGTGACTTTGTGCCATATGGGCCAGATTAGCATGGGTACCTTTGTGTGCCGACCACCACTGTAGTGGACATGCATTTATGCTGACACTGGACTCTGCCCTGTACCTGTCTAGACTTTTATCTGTGGGTGGACCTCATCATCAGACTTTGACTCTATCCAGGAGGGCCATCTTCTTCTTTGGTGGCCCAGATTCAATTTCCTCTGTGGAGGGCTGTGGTGCAGGTTCCCTGTCCTTAAGCAGTTAGCTTTGGCCACACCTCTTCCCTCACTGCTGTGGGCAGGCACCTGAGGTCCTGGAATCTGGGATCTAGAGCTGTTGCTACCTTAAGCCATGACATGTTTGTGTTTGCCTTTCGTCTCTTTCTGGCCTCTGTGAATGCAGCCTTGAAGCGCACTACATATGAGGGTCAACACTGAGGCCTCCATTGTACGCAAGAGGTGGCAGAGTGCAGGCAGCACCACAGAGCAGTAAACATATTTGTCACCCCCCAGGAGCTCAGTGATGTACCTACAAACACACAAGACCAACACAATTAATGACTACGCTTTTCATTTAGGGGACAGGCCTAAAATGATTTCTAAAATACAAGTGTATATTATACTAATTAGATGAATGAATGAATGAATACAAATTTAAGAGGATAGGGAAATCACCTTACCTGCATGGCTCCAGCAGTGTTTCGAACTTTGCATTAAATTCAGCTGAGGTTAGCATGGTCCACCTGTGCTTCTGCTGCGCCAGTGTTACATTCAGTTTGTCTTTGTTGTGTTGGACCCCCTCGAGAGTTGAATTCTAGCGCATTGGTGCATCCTGGATGAGTGACTCCTCTTTTTGCCCAAATTCCTGAACTTTCACCTCTGTGCTGTTTGCTGCCCTGTGTTTGAAATGTCTGAGAATTTTCTGACACTTGGCTAAAGCATCGACAAACCCGCTGTCACAGAGAGCCACTGTGATCACCCTCTGTATAACGCGCGCTACATGGGGCATATGGTCGTCTGGTAGTATTCTTGCTGCCGCCATCATATTGCGAGCACTATCTGGTCCTACCGTGGTGATCTTGGTTGCGATCTCCTACTCCTGTGCAACTTCAGAAAACTGGCTATCACAGGCTTTGGCAAAATGCATTTAATCTGTTTTCACCACACACCACAGCGAATGACTGCAGTTGTCATTTGTAATTGATTATGTGTGCAGTATCACCGAGGTAGTTATGGTTGCTTGCTGGTTGATGTTTCACTGGTATCCAGTCAGTGCAATACATGTAGCTTGTGCCAAACCCTCCACTTTGTTTGCCTTGCCTCTTCAGATTCCCCTCTAAGGTGGCTTGTATGATGGGTCACCTGAGGCAATTTGGGCAATGCCTTGTAGCCCCTGGTCTTCAACAATGTGGATGGGCCTACAGTCCATTGCATCGCTTTGTTGAGACAGTCCCTGGATGCACTCTGACGAACACGGCTAGATGCCAACTGAGTGGCAGTGCTAGTCCTAGCATTAGCTTTTTAAAACATGGCTGATATCTCTCAGTCATCGCGTTAGCTGCGTTGTAATCACACACAAAAAAGGTGTGTTTGCCATCTAATCATACAAAAAATCCAAACTGGAAATATGTGAGGGTCAAACTTGGTAACGTGATTGTGTGTAAATGTGATACATTTATTTATTTAGAATTATTCAGCATTTGTTTAGGTTTCCAGATGGCGTTAACATGTTAACGGTGATAGCCCTGCTTTTTTACATTCACGTCATAGAAGTACCAAGATCAGCCCAGCATTATTTCCCATATTGGTTGTGAAATCGAACAATGGTGATTGACATTGGATTGTAGGAAACCCACAACATGATTCTGTAGTGTTGTTTTCATGGAAGAAAATAAGATTGGTTGAAAAACAAGCCCAGAAAGGCCAGCAGTACAGTGGACCATCATTATGTGTTGTTATGCTATCATTATGTCTGCCCATGATGGCACCCATTCTTCTAACCGGCCCTGGAAGGAGGAAAAAATCTAGGAATAAATGTAATACTATTCTGATTATTGTTGTATAATAAACATAATCTGACTGAGATCTAACTGCGAAACAGTACATATAACAGTATGGCATCTGAAAAACTTTTTGCCAATGTTTTTGCCAAAAGATATTAAATTATATATATATATATAGATTATATATAGATATTCTAGTTATGATCTTGTAGATATTGTTAGATATTAAAATATTAGCCTGTAGTTTACACAACATATTTTAGTGACAAACTAATTTTAGTTTTCCACTGAAATTGACACTACAATGACCCACGGTAGGCCTACAGTTTGTCAAGCATCTCAAAAACAGGAAGATGGTAGGAAAATGACTAACAGTACTTTCTTTTGAGTCAACCTCCACCCTCGCCCAACACCTCACTCAGCACGGAAATCTTTGTGAACATTATCAGCCATGCAGCCTGTCTCAGAGGAGATTGAGATGCACATCGAGACCAGCGAATACCAGTCATATACAGCCAGCGACACTGAGAAGATTGTGCCAGATTTAACTGCTAATTCAAGTAGGTATCCTGTCTGTCTGTCTGTAGTGGTCTCTTTTTTGTATACAGTTGAGCAAGGATTGACTGGAACAGTTGAATGATTTTTTTCAATTGCTATTGTATTCTGTTGTTATTGATCAATTCTGAATGTGCCTGTTTGTGTTTGACTACAGAAAGACCCCTGCACCTGGTGTTCCTGGCTGTCGGCTTGCTGTGCTTCGTTCAAGCTCTCCTCAACATCACTCTGAGGCTCGGCTGGAGAGAGGCCAGAGACCCAACTGAGACCACCTGCCCAAATCTGACACGTAAGTCAGATCGATGTGTTTTATGTGTGCAGTCTGTACTGTTGGCTCTAACCATAGTTGTAGAAATGGATTAACCCAAAAATGTCACAAATTAACCTATATATCATTAGATTTAAATGGTGTATTAAATTGCATTCTTATTACCAATGCACATCAAATATATTGTAAACTTCAATGTTGCCTGAGTCATTTAGCTGGATACATATGATGTGTGATGTTGTACCATGCCATTCTATGTTTCACAACATCCTTCTGTTGTCACTCACACACAGCCTTGCGCTGTGCTGCAAGAAGTTGTGTGTTGCCATTGAGCAGTGCTGTTGCGCTGTTGTGTGAAACAGAGAGAGACCTACGTTGTTACACAAGCTGGCAGAGCTTTGGTGCCGCCTGCTACTACATCTCCAGTAGGAGGGACATTTGGGACAAAGCCCGCCAGGACTGTTTGGAGCGGGGGGCTCATCTAGCCATTGTCAACAACAGACAGGAACTGGTAGGGAATACACTGGGAGCTTGGGTTTCACTTTCCAATGGAACTTTTATTTTTAGTCTATCGCGCTCTGTCTTTCTGTCCTTCTCTTTGTTTCTCTCTGTCTCTGCCTCTCTCTGTCTCTCTCTCTGTCTTTGTCTCTTTCTCTGTCTCTGTCTCTGCCTCTCTTTCTCTTTCTCTCTCTGCTCCACTGAACTGTAATCGTGTAAAATGTTTGCTTGCATTTAAATGTTGTCGGTAATATTTGAGAGTTGCAAAGAGACAGAGAGCCGCAGCAGAGGGGAAGTTCAGGGAAGCGTGAGAGACACGATTGGTCAGAAATGAGCCAGGGCCTGCTATGCCTGCACATCGCACTTAACACAACATGTAATCTCTTGCCACCAGGACTTTGTCATGAGGCTGGCCAGACAGCCCTCTGCAGCCTGGATCGGTATGACTGACTTGAGGAAGGAGGGGTTTTGGAGGTGGCTTGATGGAACACGAGTAACCCGTGACAGGTACAATTGTACATTATACTAATTCGTCCATGTTAAAATAAAAACCATACATATTTAATTTTGATTGTGTGATATTATGAGCAAATAAAACTCATGGAATGGCTACATTGCTGTTGAGTTTGAAGCGGTCCACTTGTGTCCAATATTGCACTATAGTGCACTACTTAGGGCGTCACTATTTTGTAGTGCTGTCCAACATGTGACATCTGGTTCCCTATATAGTGCACTAATTATTACTAACTAATACACAAATTAATGAAATCCCCTCATACTCATATTCCTACAACAGGCCTACATAGTGTACTTTATTATTGTGTTCAATGTATTGGCAATATGGGAACGAGTAAGCTAATTGGGAATACAGCCATAGCTTTGTTTCCATGTATTTCTTCCTGTTGCTTGTCCAGGTCCTTCTGGGCCCGGGGGCAGCCGGACAATGCGGGGGGCGAGAACTGTGGGGAGATCCACACTTCAACTAACTTCACTGGCTTTAATGACTACGATTGTAGAATAAAGCTCACGTGGATCTGTGAGAAAACACACATGTCAACAGAAGAAAATAGACTGGGGATCATGAGGAGATAACTGTGTGTGTGTGTGTGTAGACAGAAACAGTAAAGGTCAAATAATATATATATATACATATATATACATATATATGTATATACTTCTGTGAGTATACCAGAGTATACCGCAGACTATACTTTAGCCATATAAATAAAAAATAATTTGACAAAACACCTGTTTGCGTGTTTGTTTTTCTTGATTAACCGGGAAAGCACTCAAAATAATTGTATGACTTAGTACAACATGAAATCTTTCGAACTAAATTGGAAGGAGTCTCTGTATGTATGTTTATATGTAGTGCAACCCTCTCTGGCTGAACTCCCTGCCTCCACAATCAAACCCGTACAACACATCGAGAACACAACAACGCGACCTCCACTGGCTCCTGGTAATCACTCGCATTAGATTCAAGATGCTGGCCCCACGCTCCGGCCCGAGCCAAACTTTGGCTGGGGCCGACTTGTACCACTTTCACTAAGAACAGGCAAAAATCGCTCTGCCAAGTCTCAACAACAGTGGAGGAATGAGCTCCCGGCTGACGCCAGGACGGCAGAGTCGCTCACCAACTTCCTCAAGAGACTCCACACCCACCTGTTCAGAGTTCACCTGGGCTCTGCATTCCCCGTCCCCTAGCACTAACTTGTATATTTGCAAGTGGCAGTATTAATCGTACTTAGCATTGTTTAGCATATTTTATGTTCCTAGTTGATAATGCACTCAAAATGGAACTTCTGCTCTCATCCCAGCAATTATGCAGGCAACATAGCAATGCTAAATCTCTATTAACCTTGCAACTATGAATGCTTGGAACCTTCTCTATTCATATCTTTCTTTACCACATCGATATATTGCTGTCTCCTTCAACAAATGTACACTTTGAATGTCACTTTGGATAAAAACATCTGCCAAATGCCTTAAATCTAAATGTAAATGTAATGGTATGTCTGTAATAAAAAATGTTCAACAACCATTCATCCCATGGACTTTCCACTTGGCAGGTATATTGCTGAGGAACCAAGGAAGTGCAGTTTTGAGTGTGAAGTTGTTTGGGTGAGCGGTTCTCAAGAAAGCCACAGGCAACTGTACAGAACTTTGGGCTAGGTATTCAAATAATGCTTTTAATTGATAGAAGATGTCCCAACAGCACCTATAGACATGGTGTCTCTGATGTACTCCTTTAATGACATACAATGATGACATTTGTACAGACATTTTTTTATTTGGTGTGGGTGTATTTAGCAGAGAATAAGATGGAAAAACAATACTTAATCTTGTCTGCTAACATCATTGCCATCATCATGACAATTATATAGTAGCTACAACTCTAGCCGTGAGAGGCTGCTGACAGGGAAAACCACACAGGTGCAGGTTTACATATTATGCTGTTCTTAATCTGCATACACAGGTGTGCTTGTGTATCCGTAGCTTGTGGAGAGAAGAGAGACAGGAACTCATAATGATACAAGAAAAACCAGATGTGTACAACACACAGTAATGTCCCTCCTCCATTGAACTGTTCATGGCCACCCCATAAAATGATGGCATGTAGCAACACATCATGGAAATCTGAACGGCCACAACGGTGCAAAATGCTTTCTTTTTCACCATGTTTCCCGCCCAGCCGCCTTTGCCGATGCGCGGCTGGTAAAGAGCCCAAAGGATGGAGAGGCAGCAGAACGAGTCGACCACCAACAGAAACAGAAACTCGCTGGCATAGAAGCGGTTGAGAGCAATGCCATGTTTGTTTGTAGTCAAGCAGAAGGCCATTCTCAAGTAGCAACACACTGTGACCACCAAGCAAATCAGAGCCGAGATGGCCGCCCGGTAACGCAGAGGCCTGTACTGCAGGAAGGTGTGAGGACGCAGCACGGCCAGGTAGCGCTCTAAGCAAATGGCGCACTGGAGGACGGGCTTTCCAACCACGATGAGGCCAATGGAGAACCCCCAGATGACCTGAGCTGTCTGATGGAAGAGGTACAACCCAGGGACCACCACCGATATAGCCAGGCCCAGGACAAAATCATTGATTAACAGGCCGAATTGAAACAAGTCCATCTTCTCTGTAAGAAAGTTGGAAGAGGACATCATCAACCAAAGTGCCCTGCCATTGGCCGGGACCACCACCACAAAGTAGGTGATCAGCAGGCCTGCATAGATGTTGCTGAAGCTATGCAAACAGGCATCACAATAAAAGGTGCCATTTTCCATTACGGCAGAGAATGGCTTCTCGCTGTTGTTTTTGTATCCGTTCATGCTTGTAAAGTCTGTGGTCTTCGGGTTGTCCAGCCACCCTGAAAACCGAGGTGTTTTACATGATGACATCATTGTCATTTTTTTAAATGTAGAAGAAAATAAAGCAAGTAGGCCTGTCTGAATACCAGTACGGTTACAGTTAGAGGAAAACATATGTATTTGTCAATGCAAAAGATAAATATTTAGTCATAGTGGTTTTAAATTCAACTCTCTGTCATTGCAGTTGATAGGGAAGGTTTTATGCAGCAGTATGGCAATGGCAGTGTTATAATATGATTATAATATTTAATTACAATTGATCAGATTAAGATTCAAATATGTTGTGTATGTATTACAACAAATGTATTCTAACCATACATAATATAATGACGCACAGTATGCATAATGACAATTTGCATTATTATTATACATGATACTTAATATTCTAATAGTATTATGTGTTTATTAATTTTACTTCATTATTGATAAGTTATGGAAGATTAATATATCTTTCCTTTCAATTATTTGTATTTCTGCTGTCTACAATACTACATTTCCCCATATCAACCAAAAAAATACTTGATGCAAGCATACAAGTTGTTTAGGTCTTACCTGCTCTGGCTCAGACAGAAAAGTGATCAACATGGGTCCTTTTCTTTCATCTGCAGAGCTAAACTTAAAGTAGATCTGCCTTTTGATCGGGAAGGTCTATTGACAAGGCTCACATACATCTGCCTGGAAGCCGCGCTTCCATTAGCCTCTTCAGCAAGACCAATAGAAGTGATGTTCCTGAGTGGGTGGCACTATTCAATGGCTATGCAGTCACTCCCTAAAAAAAAAAAATTATCACTGCATACGTGTAAGAATGAATGCAATAAAAGCTCGCAATTAGTTGAACACTGCATTTACTCAACACCAGAGTCAGGCTTCTTTGTTTACTGCCAAATAGTCTACTTTTGTGAATGCCCAAGCGCTCACACATGGAAGAAAACATCCTGGACTCAAAGTTCCTCCCCTGGTCACTGTGTAGGGTCTCTGGCACCCCAAAGTGACTGAACATGCTCCCCACCAAGGCCTCCACCACTGTCTCTGCCTCCTGATTGGGGAGCGCATACGCCTCTGGCCATTTGGTGAAGTAGTCGATGGCAGACAGGACATAGGGGTTCCCTTTTTCGGAGCGAGGTAGACGACCCACCACATCTATGGCCACCCTTTCCATCAGGGCTCCAACGTGGAATGGCTGGAGCGGGGCGTGAGAGCGTCTAAAGGGGCCTTTGCGAGCCGTACGGGGGTCGCAGGGTCTTAGTGACTCCATAATGTCCCGACCCGGCTGCTCCAGGCATGGCTCTGAGTACCTCCGCTTGCAAGCTCTTGGGGACCACCATCTGCCACCGCTCTTCCCCTGATGCTGGCTCAGTCCACGCCCGCTGCAGGACCCCCTGTCACAGATGCAGAACCCCAAACTTGGACCACAGCCCTTTGGTGATTGTGGAGAACCTTGTCACCGTCTCCCACGTAGGCCACTGCTGTGCCTCCACCCACTGCATTACAGGCCGTTGGTCCCGGTCCTGCTCCTGCTGTTGCCTCCAATCTGCCAGTCCGATGATTTGCAGTCCCCGGCAGATTACCTCCTCCTGCAGAGAGGGGGTACCGACCTCCTCCTCCTCTTCCCGCAGCTCTCTCTCTCTGGACTCTCGGCACCTGTCTGCTGCACACAGGCGGGGAGAGAGTGCGTCGGCATTGGTGTGGCTTGCTCCAGCCTTATGCTCCACAGAGAAGTTGAAGGCCTGAAGCTCCTCTAACCACCTGGTGACCTGCCCCTCCAGCTCTTTGTCATTAGCCACTTGAGAGCCGCATGGTCTGAAGGGGGCCACACAGGTAGTACTTGAAATGTTGGATGGCAAGCACCAGTGCCAAGAGCTCCCGGCGGGTAACACAGTAGTACCTCTCAGCATATATATATATATACAGTCCCACTTTGCCAAGTGGGTCATCTCCACCTCCTCGTCAGTTACGGCCAAACGAGTGGGTGTTTCTGGTGAAGGGGACAAAAGGAGGGTGTGGCTGGGTACAGTCTCTATGGTACCCACGGTTGATGTCAACAGTCTGATGGGAGGCTTGGTGGGGGGGTTAATGGGAGTCATAGCCACCACCGGCCCATCACGGAAGCTAACTACCCCCTCCCCAAAGTCACCGGCAGCCTGTAGCCTTCAAGAAGTTCAAACCCAAAATACAGGGTTCCTGCACTTTCGCTATCCACACCCGGTGACACACTGACCACCCCCCTAATGCCAACGTAACTGTGACTTCAAAGGTGCTAGCTCTCCAGTGACTGTGCATAGTTGCCCCGCCGTGGGCTCCAGCGTGGTCCCACCCAGAACCACGTCCACCCTCAACAATGTCACATCCACCCCGAGTCCACTAGGGCCAAGCATTACCTACCATCCACTTCGATGTTAATAAAACAAGAGTCCCCAATAGAGGCACGCCCCGCTACGACGACTGGGCCCCGGATGTTGTCTCCCTCTGCTTCTGGGGGGAGCGGCGCCTGGCTTCCCCAACTCTGCTGTGAAGATCCTCCTGCTGGTGGTGGTGACAACTGGGACAAACTGGGTCCGCATATCCCCCTCTATGTGGGACCCAAGCCGTTTCCCTGAGCCAAGTGTGATTTGGGGCAATGTCTGGCCAAATGCCCTGGCTGGCCACACCCCCAGCAATGCCTAGGGCCCTGTTGTGGCTGGCGTGTTGTGTGGCTGACACCACCCGTATCAGCTCCGTCACTCCCGTTACCGCACCTGGACATGTAGCTCCGTGGGTAAAAGTGCTCTGATTAATTGGTCCCACGCCAGCTCACTCTGCACACCAGGGGGCATGTGTGCATATGCCCGCCGCATCAGGCTCTCTATGTCGTTGGCCAACAGTCTCAGCGGCTCACCAGATTTTCTGCCTTGGTTATTAAATTCATTACGTAGGAGCGCTGGCTGGAGACAATGACCAAAACGCCTCTGTCGAGCTCCTACCAAGGCTTTTATGTCTGTCCTCTGGGGTGAGAAGCAGAAGGCAGGACAGAGCATCATCCATGAAGCATAATGCAAGCTGTAGAGCCTTAGTCTCCCTCAACCACTCTTCTGCTGTGGACAAAAGTTAAAATTGGGCATGGAAAGCCTCCCAGTCTGATCTCCCAGAGTACTTTGGTGTTTTTACAGATGCAGCTGGGCGATTGGTGTTGCCATGTCTGCTTACCTCCTGTGGCTTGACCGGTGCATCGTTCTGGATTGGAGGAGGATTGGCGCGAAAAGGAGTCATGCCGCTTCCATAGCCATCTCTCCGGCAAATGTCCTGAGACGACATTTTGCCTTGTGCGAAAGTCTCGCAAACTCTCTGACCGTGTCTTCTAACCAGCCGCATGCCCCATCTTTTTCGTCACTCCATTCTTCCCTCTTCACACGTGCGCCGCCAGGGTACTCCATGAGCGGACAACAGCTACTCACTGGCAATGCTAGGCTAGTTCCGTCAGGATCAAGTTTTTTGTCCGAAGTCACTTCTGACACCAGTGTAACAACTAGCCGGAGACGGGTTTGCAACTGTTCCAACTGGAGCTTTATTTTTACATATACATACAGTATTAGCATACGTCCACTACAACACGTGTCTCTCACTCGGACCCACGCTACCGAACAACTCAACAGGAAAACCCGGAACAACAAAACCATGATCCAACATGCAGGCTACTGATTGGCCGAGAGGCTGGAGTTCTCCTCTGACGGGCTACCCAGCCTTTACTGGGTCGCTACAGTATGTACAATTGACAAATTACTATACATTTTACCATAACAATCACTATAATAAATTAGCTATATTATATCCAACTTCTTTTTGTGTAGTTAAGCCTAGTGACAATTATTATTATTATTATTATTCTTTCTATACCTTTCTATACCATGATGTATGCAAAGCAGGATATCATAATGAAATGAGAGAGGGAGAGATGGAATTTCATGGGGCTCAGGGATTTGCATGTTTTGCTGGGACATAAAGGGAAGAATCATCACTCACCACCTTTCTTTACATTCACAGTGCTGAGCACTGGGTGATGGTCAATGGCTGTTACCTTGTGAGTCAGCTGGATTCCACGTTCACGTGAGAATCAATTTTGCCAGGCCTCAAGTTATCTGCTTCTGGCCAAGCCAGAGTGGTTCGGACCAATCAGCGTTCTATGAGGACAAAATGGCAGATATGGGTGTGGTCATAGATTAGACTAGATTCAACTTTATTGTCATTGCACAGAGTACACATACCAGTACAACAAAATGTAGTTAGCGTCTAACCAGAAGTGTAAAGTAGTAGCAAAAGTGCAACAGTATAACAGTGAACGGTAACAGTAGTAGTATGGGCAGAATATACAGAGAATATACACCATCTACAGGGATATACTGAGTCTGCGGAGTGCATATAGATATGTCTATATATACGGTGAACGCTATACATGAGGATAGATTGGATGAACAGATAGTTCATCTAATCACCTGCAGGTCTTTTTTGGAAATGCCTTTATCAAATAAAACATCAATTTGTATTATTTTCCATAATAAAAAAAAGTACAGTAAAATGAACTTTTACGAATACATTTTAAATCAACCACATTTATACTTGATTTACTTCATTGATTGCATATACACTCACTGGCAACTTTATTAGGTACACCTTGCTAGTACTGGGTTGGACCCCCGTTTACCTTTAGAACTGCCTTAATCCTTCATGGCATAGATTCAACAAGGTGCTGGAAACATTCCGCAGAGAGTCTGGTCCATATTGACATGATAGCATCATGCAGTTGTTGCACATGTTGGCTGCACATCCATGATGCGAATCTCCTGTTCCACAACATCCCAAAGGTGCTCAATTGGATTGAGATCTGGTGAATGTGGAGGCCATTTGAGTACAGTGACTCATTGTCATGTTCAAAAAACCAGTCTGAGATGAGTCGAGCTTTGTGACATGGTGCGTTATGCTGGTAGGCTGTGGCATTTAAACAATGCTCAATTGGTACTAAAGTGTGCCAAGAAAATATCCCCCACACCATTACACCACCACCACCAGCCTGAACCGGTCATACGTGGATCCATGCTTTGTTAATTACCGTCACACAATGCGCAGGATCGAGGTTGAAGGACCGAAACTCATACAACGACCAGAGGGAGTATTGATCAGCGGGCGGGGTCCGGCGAGGGTCTGCCCTAACCCTAACCCTAACCCCCCCGGGAGGGGGATCGGGCAGAGCGCCTTTCATCTCCGTGGAAAACATAGCAACATAATAGTAGGCTAAGGATTCACTCAGCACAAGGTGTGAAAGGGCAGTGAATGGAGGATCTTGGGGAAACAGGGTTGCGGAGGCCCTACATATTGTGGCGAGCTTGACTTTAAAGAATTGAATGGCGAGTCACGTGATCTTCGGTTATAACAATCCTGTGTCCCATACACCGCACGACTCCAGGAATTGCTGTTTATTGTCACCAACCATACAACATGAACCAACAGTCCGTTTCTAACACGGGTCACTAATGACAACAATGTCCTCACCATGGGTACCACCTCCAACAGAAATCCCATCCATAGTGAGGACACATACACAACACAGAACACAACTATGTGACCCAAAACATAACAAAACATTTTT
>OMOU01088560.1:0-13347 GCA_900312585.1 Malacocephalus occidentalis
ACGATGAATGAATGTTGAATGCTGAGCGAAAGATACGTTTGTAAATAAAACAGCGTTTAAGCAAGACAATTCTCTGGATCAGCGCCGTTTCTTCCAGGACCCAGGAAAAGCCACGGGAGTGGCATTGTGACATTACAGACTTTGTTACACCCGTATACTGTATATTACTGTACATAACTGTATATACCCTGTACTTCACATGTACTGTATATTCTCCACTGTCCTCTCTGTATATTCTCTGCAGATCCCACACTGCATGGCGACTCCGGACCCGGACCCGCCAGACACTCGCACGTCAACTCTGGACCCGGACCCAGACCCGTCAGACATTTGCACTGCTCCTCGCACGTCGACTCCAGACCCGGACCCGCCAGTTACTTGCACTGCTCCCCGCACGTCGAATCCAGATCCGGACCCGCCAGTTACTTGCACTGCTCCCTGCATGTCGACTCCGGACCCGCCAGACACTTGTACTGCCCCCCGCATATACCCTGCTGTACACCTCAGTGTACACGCAATACTGCATATACCTCCATCCATACTGTACATACATCCATATTATGAACATATACTATTTGCACTGTAGATTCAGGATATTCTTATATATATTTTATATGCATTGTAGACTCTGTATAATTTCCGAGGATACCTCTGCCCATACGGTACATACCCCAATGTATATTCTGCCTATTCTGTACATTCCTCAATGCATAGCGTTCACCGTATATAGACAAATCTATATGCACTCTGCAGATTCAGTATATTCCTGTAGTTGGTGTACATTCTCTGTATATTCTGCTCATACAACTACTGTCACTGTTACCGTTCACTGTCATACTGTCGTTATACTTTTGCTATACATATTGTTGTTATACTGTTGCACTTTTGCTACTACTTTGGTCTTCTGGTTAGATGCTAACTGCATTTCGTTGTAGTGGTATGTGTACTCTGTGCAATGGCATTAAAGTTGAATTTAATCTAATCTAATGAATCAAAGAATTGCCACCTTATCATGGTGGGGGGGTCAAACAGCATGTTCGAACATAAGATGGCTCATAAGTGTACCTGGTACCGGACAACCTTAGGCCAAAGATCAATGATTTACTTTGTAGTCGTATCAGCAGATCTGGGGCCGCATATTTTGGACACTCGTGTGAAGAGAGGTGCACAGCTGTCAACTGATCAGATGGCGGGGGAGGCTGCCAGACAGACCTGGTAAACCCAAACAGGTAGTGACGGTGAACTGGAGGAACTGGTGGAAGCCCCTCTCCGGAAGAACTTCTCTTGTATCCCAGGGGAGGTTGGGGACATGGAATCCAAGTGGGCCATGTTCAGAGCCTCCATTGCAGAGGCGGCGGCTAGGAGCTGTGGTCAGAAGGCTGTAGGTGCCTGTCGTGGCGGCAACCTAAGAACCCGCTGGTGGACACCAGCGGTGAAGGAAGCCGTTAGGCTGAAGATGGAGGCCTTTCTGGCTTGGTTGGCACAGGGGTCTCCCGAAACAGCAGACGGGTACTAGGAGGTCAGGAGGGCTGCAGCCTCAGCGGTCGCCAAAGCAAAAACCTGGGTGTGGGAGGAGTTCAGGGAGGCCATAGGTCTTTTGGTTGGCCTCAAAGAAGTTCTGGCAAACCATTCGGTGACTCAGGAAGGGAAAGCAGGGCTTAGCTCAGGCTGTGCTCAGTTGGGGAGGAGAACTGCAGACCCAGACTGAGGATATTGCCAGGCGGTGGAAGGAAAACTTTAAGGAACTCCTGAACCTGAAGCCATTTTGTGCATGCAGACACGCACACATATACACACACACACACACACACAGTGTTGTGCATTGCTTTTCGTATTTAAGGGATATTTGCTTTATGCCATTTGCCAACTTTAATTTAGGTTCTTGTATCATAACTGTGTGGTTATTGCTTGAATGTTGTGTTGAAGCCAGCCTCTGTCGTGTAAAGAAATCCGAAGCCTTCACCATTCCTAGCTATTGATGTTGATATAGTCATTATTAATCAGAATTCTACTTTAATAGTTTGGTATAAGATATAAGACTGATTCCACTGTTTGGTTATTGGTCGCTGGTTCCAGGGTGGTGCCCCGTTATCATTAATTCAGATTAATTACTTTTGTATTTTAATAATTAATACTTTTCTTGGATTATTATTTATTATAAGCTGATAACCAACAGTAGGACCTACACTGTTACTGGCCTACAAGGCTTGCAGCAGAACTGCCCTTACCTACCTCCAAACATGAGTTAGACCCCATTAGTTAGAGCACTCCGCCCTAAATATAAATGTAAATGCAATCCATTTACCATCTCTATCTCTATCCCACCCTAACATTCAAGTGTTGATGACATTGATACTGAGAACCTCCTGGTATATTTAATCATATACATGACATCATACAAACGTATCATCTAATATGTGGTTGCATTTCTATAATGGAAAGCATACGCGTTTGTCATGAGTAAAGCTTGTGTTGTACGCTCACGTTGTATGGCCCAAAGTTGTCCTCGATTGCTTTTGTGCGGGCTAGAAAGTGACGGACATTTAGTGAGCTGGATGTAAAAGGGAGACAAAGGAGAGTTCTGCACAGTGCTTGATGACACAAGATGTTGTGCACTGCTAATGGCCCGGGACAAACTGAGCCCCTCTGTTGCTGTGCTGCTGGTTCTGAATTTAAACAGGAGAGGGAAGGGTTGGGGGCTGTTGGCAACATTTCAGGTTCTCTCTCTTGCATAACCCAACATCGCTCCATTCTTTTTTCTGTCGCTCTCTGCCTCCCTCTCTTTCTTTCTCTCTCTCGCACCTCTCAGGCAGTGCACTCCTCGGTGCCACTGGGTGCCAAGCTTGTCCACAGGTCCAGAGCCTGGCAGCACATTGTCTTCAACCCAGCCTGAACCCTGTGGACTGGCCTAAGCCTGGCAGATAAACATAGGATGATGTTGACCCACCAATACTGATTGTGACGATCATCTACATACTTCTATACCAATATAGATACAGACTCTATACCGATATAGATACAGACAGTGATACTACTGCTACTGATGTCATTTGTGATTCCTTCTCAAGTCCTAATCCAGTGAAGCATTTATGTAAAAGAAAATGAAAAAAAATATTATTCTGGTGAAAGAGTAGTCAGACGTTTTACATTTCAAAGTGAAATGAACACATCTCCTCTGTTGTTTCCTTCCCCATTTGTCTTCCTGGGCCACACACAGCCAACAATAAACAAAACATTAGGGTACAAGTACATCTACATCCCCTAAAACCACACCATGCACAACTCATTTTAGCCTCTGCTTGTCTTCAGAAAAAACATCATCCTGCTTAACATTTTTCTTCCCACAGATTCCAAGACATACACATGCACAGACATGCAGACACAGTCACATGCACACACATGCACTGAAAAACCATGTGATATAGGCACAATGATAATGGTATTAACATTTATATTGGCATGAAATAGCATTGATGTATTTAACCTTCAATTCCATGTGTTAGAAATGCATTTCCTGCTTTTCTGAAACATCGTGAGAAAATCCCTCCCCATAACCACATGGTTCTTCTAAAGTGAAGAACCAAGCTTTCAGGTTATACATCAGGTGAACCGTATCACCGATCAAGAGTGGTCTGCTCTGCCTTCTCCTCCTGAGGGTACGGGAGAATGGGAGTGCGGCTCCTGCCAACAAACCATTCGGCCGGGGGTGCTCCTGGCCTTCCTCGTTATGGGGGGCTTCCTCTTCTTTTTGGTACTCCACAACGAGGCTTAGATTGGTTAATCACAAGAAAAGTCTGTAATAATGTTAAATGTTCACAACTAGGTGGCGAGAGACCACTTACCCCGAGACTGGTTTAGTGGACCTCACTGTCCTCCAGCCCAAGCCAACCTCTCTGGGTTTGTTCTCCTCTGCTTAAAACCAGCTCTTGATTAGTGCTTAATCTGTCACACCTGGGCAGAGGTAATTAAAGGCCCCAGTTAGGGGGGGGGTCCTCAATCGTATTGACCCTGCCAGCCCATGCCTCTGCAGCCCTGATTTTAATTTAAAAAAGAAATAACATTAGCGTTAGAAATAGCATGCCTGTACGCTAACTGTGACCCTGGTGTACTCTATTTCTGGAGATAAGGGAAATTGTCGACACAGATAGTGAGGTGAATAACTGAAGGCAGATTATGCCTCACCCATTTAATACATTGTAGATCCACGTTATCATAAACATTCTAACCAGCAATGTTATTTGTATTGCACCAGTAGCGAGCCATAAATATGACATAAGCACCATTTGATTCAAAAAGATATACATACTGTATATAAAATAACAACTCAACAGTGCATATATTGCTTTTCACAGCATGTCATCATGTGGATATTTCAGAGTTTACACTATAAACTTCAAATACATGTCATTCATGTGACCCTGTATATTATGTATATTTCTGCTATAGATGTGATGATCAATTGTCACTTTTATTTACACCCAGCATGCAAACTGGTGCAATTACCCTCATCTGTACACAACTGACATTAACGTAAATAGCCAGTGGCAGGCCGTCAATAGGGGGCATTTATAAAGTCCACTTAACATGGTCAACATAATGGGAAATAATGATGAAATTAATGTGTTTACTGTTTAAGTTATTTGTTTATTTTTGTGTGCACAGAGCGGAGACTTTGGTTATTTTAATGCATTAATATTCATATGGTGCTTTGCAATGAGGGTGGGATATGACTGTGATAGGACTGTGATTTATAAAGGGAAAATTGCCTGCTGGTGCATTTATGCCACATTTTATAAATTGGGCGCACGCTATTTTCGGCTTTTGGGCATAATAATTTTTGAAATGAGACCCCTGGCCCTCACAACACACACAGTGCCTGCTAATGTAGGTCCTACTGTCGGTTATCAGCTTATAATGAATAACAATCCTAGAAAAGTATTCATTATTAAAATTAAAAAATTATTTATCTGAATTTATAATAACGGAGCACCACCCTAGAATCAGGGACCAATAACCAAGCAATGGCTTCAGTCTCATAACATATACCAAACTATTACAATTAGAAGTATAATAATTACGACAGAGGCTGGCTTCAACACAACATCCAAGCAATCACCACAAAATGTATAATATAAGAATGTTTATTAAACAAAGAATAATAGGCATAGTTAATAACTGCTCTTCATACAAAAGATACAATCATATGAGTGAGTGAGGGAATGAGTGTGTGTGTGTGTGGATACAAAATGGCCACCAAGGGGTACAGAGACACTGGATAGGTGCGGCCTAACAAGATGGCGACTAGTGAGATGTGGAAGCACTGGTCAGGCGTGACCTAAACAAAATTGTGTCTCAGTAATTCAGGGGCATAGGAAAATGGCAGCCAAAGGGGGAACAAAGTGTCTTAAACAAAAAGGGGGACGGCGAAAAGGGGGCCCGGGTATAGGCTACAACAGGGAGGACTTAACCTACTGGGTAACTCGGCAAAGACAGACTACACAAAGGCAATAGACACGTGGGGTGACTATTCGAGGCCTAAGTTAATGATCATATGGGACCCAGGTTAGGATAAGTGGGAGTTCTAACCCGGGATTCGTACACTCAGTGAGCGACTAAGCGGGAGCGCGTGGACCGCTACCTTAATAGAGGACGGATGGGTTAGTAAAAAAGGATAGAATATAGGAGGGGAGAATGCACACATATCTAACAATAGAGATGGGTTCCCTTTAACATTAGTTTGAGAATCAATATATGGATCAAACAGGATTACAATATCATTTGGTAATATCAATAAACGAGTGAGCACATAACCATAAAACACACTTCTACATAACTCTGCCCACATAGATATGTGGATGGCGATCGGAAGGTGGTTCTGTCCTTTTCCAATTAACCATATTGAGTTTGTTGGGGTTGTGCACTTTGCTTTGCTGGAGATCGCACATGTAGCGATCTGGAAATGGTCCACCTCGCTACAACATAATACATATAACGTGATACAATCACAGATCTAGTATATAAAGAAAGAAAACATAAAACATGAAAACAGAATGAATAAAACAAATTGACCCACGTGGATCGTTACTGCCAAGTCCTAGTAGTATCAGTGAACATGATAACCTGGTAAACACAACTGAAAGGAGCCAATACAGAATGAAGGAAGGAAAGGCAGTTAGTGTCTAGTGGGGTTTTGGCACGTGGTGCATGGTAGGTTACTTGTTATAAGTGGGCCTGTAGCTTTTGGATGTATTTATACATACATAGCAAATGCGATTCCTGCCGCGAGGACCCATCCACTGAGGAGGAAGTCACTCAGTCAAATCTGACTGAGTGACTTCCTTTTTAATCATAAATATTGTGTTTTTCATCCAATTGCCTCAAGACCTTATGTTATCCTCCACACTAGGCCTCTGAACATGAGGCCCTGAACATGAGGATGATCACCACTTGTATTGAATTTTGAGTGATTTATTCAACAGTGTCACACCTATGATATTTTCGGTCAGAATTGAATGGGTATGAGTATATTATGTTCATCCTGCAGATGGAAAACATCTCCACACACACACACACACACACACACACACACATGCATATATTCCTTGTGCTTATGTCCCCACACACCTTCCACACAAAACAATTTACTCTAAGTTATGGGAACCTCTCACTTTCTCGTGCTGTATAATACACTGCATCTTCTCACAGGTGCGAGCTCTGTGCACGAGAAAGAAAAACCTCCCACTTTCTCGTGCTAAATGCCCCTTCCTTATTGTCTCTCACGCAGTTATATTTGTGCCTTGCTCACATTTGACTCATTATCAAAATGTTCAAAAAAAATATCAAAATTATAACATCAAATTCACCCCTGGTGTCATTCTGTCTGCCACCCCTTGATTGTACTTGCTTTGACTGTTCAAATGAGATGTCAACCATCAACATTGGATAAGGGGTTCCAGAGATATCACTGTGCAAAACACACCGGCCAATTTTGAACGAAAATAGTATGGGAAGAGGGAATGACGAACAAAATAGGAATGTTAGGGTGTCCTGAGTAGGATTAAAACTGGCCTGTTACATGAGGAAAGGAGGTAGCCGCGAGCCTGGTAGACTTAACATTAAATCTGACAGCTTTGGTCCCCTCGTTGAGGAGTTGCTGTTAAAGGGCATCCCCAATGGTGAGATTTACTTGTTGTGGGTCATGCCTTAACGGGTCACAGCATCATTCTGTTGGAGAAGGTAAAGAAGTGGTCAGGGTGTTCCTTGACCAATGATGGAGGCAATTCAACTATTATGGGTATTGTAAGCTCAAAATCATGGAAGGAGCTGTCTATCAGTAACCTCAATGGCTGACGTGCCATGCCGTACTAAGTATGGAAACAGAAGTGAGAAACAATAGCTTGCTGTGCAATATTTAATGACTTCATCCCACATATTGGTCTTCATGAAGAGTAGTAATTTTTTCCCTTCATTATGTATGTATTCTCGTCAGTCATGACAATTTACTGTTTGAATGATTCTTCAAATAAGATGACGTGTTTACCAAGTCAGCAGCATCAGTTGGCGTGTTCTCGTGGAAGATCTTCCTCTCAGCGATCCTATGTTAACGGAGATATGACCTCTGGCCAGTGTGATCCTGCTGTTGGTCATCTCTCTCCAATGATCCTGACAGCAAGGGGTGGAGAGGTGGGTGGGCCTTTCATCTGCAGCCTCGTACAATGTGAGATCAACAGCTCTCACACCCCTTTAATCCACTCAACATGTGTGTGGAGGTGTGGAGTTATTCTTCTCTATATTGAACCTCTCCCTGTACCAGTCTGCAGAGCGCATAATGCCATCTCCCAGCCGTGCAAAGCCACCATCACACACGATGCCTTAGGAAAGCACGGAAAATCATTGAGGACTACAGCCACCCAGGCCATGGACTGTTCAAGCTGCTGTCGTCTGGTATAAGTTACCGGTGTCATGCCCTCAATTTCTACCTCCTAGTATTTCCTCTACCTGTATGTGTTGGGGGCGTGGCTGCTCCCTGGCTCATCATTCACCTGTGTTGCCTCTCACACCTGCTGTTCATCATCAGCTACCCAGTAGAAGAACTCATGCTTTCCATCCACTCATTGCCAGATTTTTGTTGGTATTGCCCCTTCCAGTTTCCATTCCCTGAAACCCCCTCAGTCTGCGAACCTGTTACATCCTGCCTGTCCTGCCTGCCCATCTGTCCACCTGGTCCACGCCTGTCATCTAGTTACCCCGTCCGAACGTCCACTCCTGCATCCGGCTCCATTATGCCCTGTGTACTATCCTGCCCTGTTTGTCCATATCTCCAGCAAACCCGGTTTCATCTACCTATGTCTCTGTGTTACTGTGTCTTTTATCTTATGTGTATTTCTGCTATTGCATACCATATGATATATTCCTGCCACTACCACCCTCTCTTGTGCATCTGCCCTTACTTACTTACTTACTCAATATTCAATACTGGATTCATAGGCAATAACCCCCAGCTGATGTGTTTTTTATCTTTATTATGTATATTGTGTTATCTTTATTATGTATGTTATATATATATATATAGAAATACATAAATACATATTGTCATCAAATATCTTTTTTGCCTACTTTCTACGTACTGCCTGCCATGTCACAACACTTTCACTGTATAGAATTTCCCTGGGTTGTGATGTACAAGTGACTAATAAAACACTTGTCTGTGTGTGTGTGTTCCTGTGTGTGTGTGCATGGTTGTGTGTGTGTGGAATGTCTATGAAATTGTGACTGTGTATTCATATACTGTATGTGAGACAGCCCTTAGTATCGCCAGCAGCCCACACTTATTTAATCCACTCCAAATGTGTGCGTGTGTGCATGCATGCATGTTTATTTGCATTAACATGCTATTGAGTATTTCAAAGGGCCATTGTACAAGGTCCTGCCAAGGACATTGTTGATATCGTTGATCGTGTGTGGTTAACAGCTGGATCAACATGGGTGGTTTTACCCACATGATATTCCTAGTTAGGAAAGTTTAGCATGCGTGCACGCACACTCATATACTGCTTCCTAAATGAAATTGAACACAAAGCCTGCCTTGGTTAAGTTTGATTCACATCACATCCCATCGCGTCATGGCAACGAGATGAGACTGGTCCTTGGTTGTTCATTCAGATCAGGTGACGGCATCTGCATCTGTTCCACAGTAACTTGTGTCTCCTTCGTTGCTAAAACAATCTGGCAAAAACAAAACAAAATATTCACAAATGAATCAGTTTGCTTCCTGATAGCAAGCAAAGTGTAGATATAGTTTTCTGTAACAGGGTGGTTTAGACCTAGATGCAGAACAACCAGAACGCGGGTGGAAATACAATGTTCTCTATTTCCAAATCAAGAAGGCAGGAATCGTGGTCGTCGGGAGTAGCAGGTTTGGCGTTGGGCAGGCACTTGATCAGGCGCAGGCACAAGTAAGGAGTTTGCTGGCGGGTCGTCAGGGACAGGCTGGGTTTGGGAATCAGGAAGACAGGAAACAGGAGAAGTCGTGGTGCCGATGTGGGGTTGGCAAGTGGATCGTCGGGGACAGGCCGAGTCTGGGTATCAGGAAGACAGGAAGCAGGAGGAGGGCGTCGTACAACCACGGATGCGTAGAACGGGGATTGGGAACAGAAGGCAGGAAGAGCAGGTCGGGGACAGGCAGGTTTGGCAACAGGTAATCAATCCGGAAAATGCTGGAGAGTCTTGCGTACATAGCAGAGATACAATCTGGCAGAGTGCGTGTGGAACGGTGGTGTATATATAGGAAGGCATGTTTGAGTGGAAACAGGTGGAGGTGATTGGACTGATTGAATGATTGAATGATTGAATAATTGAACTCACGGAAGCTGGCATGTGGATCATGACAGTTTTCTAACTATTGTAGTCTTGGCAATAATGACTTCACAGGTCTTGAAAGACAAGGCAAGGGTGAACAGTAGGGATGGAACCCAAAATCTTTAAGCTTCCTTCTTTGTTGTCTGAATGGCTACTGCAACCTTCTATTGTTTAATTCAAACCTACATCTTCATAATGTCATATAGATACCAGCAAGGCCGGCCCTAATCTTTTGGGTGCCAGCAGAAGTTGCCCCTTATTAAGCCAATATGCCCCTATATGAAATTGTTTTCATTATTTATTTTGCTTCCCTTATGCCTTATTCCCTTATGTGATGTCTAGGGATCCTAAATGTTATGAACCCTTCTAGTAAAACCTAACTAGTTCTGCTTGCCCAAACAGGTGATTGTTCATTCAAATTCTCTCGAAAGGAGGTTTAGAATTTACCAAGCAATGTGTCGGTGTCAATCTGCAACAATTTAAAAATACAATGAAAGATGCAGGGTTCAGAATAGATATAAAACTATTCATTGCAACTATCCCAGGTAGAAACACATCAATGGAGATCAATAATTGTTTTCAACGATGCATACATGAGCAACAAGCTGCCGTCTTTTACTTTAAAATGTTCTCTCCATGGTGTATCCTTTCTAGTCTTTAGTTTTCCTTTGTTCACAGCTTTAACACACTTTATACAGATGTTTCCCATTAGTATAGTCCAGTGCCAGCCATTCATTAGTCCCCACCTCCAGAAGAGGCTCAATAGTTCAGAGCCTGTTAGTTTGTCCTTAAAGGCCTTCCTTGGAAAACTGACATTCTGTCATTGTGACCTGGTGCCATCAGTCCATCCATTACACCAATCTTTAAGTTTATTTATTCCTCTTTTGATACATAATTCCTAAAGCTAACAAGAACAAACATTGATGAGTCATTACAATTCCCAACTTTACCTTTTATTTATTATTTCAGATAAAACACACAAAACCTCAAATTTAAAAGCTCCCTGTGGGAGTGTGTGAGTGTGTTTGGTGGCTGGCTGGCTTAATTACCCTCACCATGGCCAGTTAGATTCTGGGGGAGCTGCAAGCCTGTGGTGCATTGGCTAAGTCAGCACAGGTTAAGTCAGCCATCAGCACACACTCAGGAGAGCACTAGCATGTACCATCTGCTCTGTCATGTCAGTCTCATACTTTTACAATAAACCAGATTTTACACCACAAATCTGCCTGTGACTTTTCACTTCCACTTCCACCACCACCTCAATTTCCACCACTTTTGACCACTGACCCCAAGGGAACTACTAGGTACTTGATAGCATTTGTGGTCCAGGTTGGCCCTTCAGGTAGTTTTGCTTTTTGTAATTTTAGTAAAAAATAAAAATAAGTTATGTTTTTTTTAACATTTGTATGAGCAGAGAGACATATTGGAATGAGACCTTCAGCTTATTTGATCCCTCTGACCTTGTTCCTTAATCCTGCACAGTAAAGTTTTGATCACAAAATAGTAGAGCATATCAGAAACATTGCAGAACTGTTGAAAATTCAATAATCAATGTTAAAAAGAGCCACTACTGACTTGATTGATCTGCAAGGGATATAATAAGCTTGGTCTGTGTGCACAACCTGATCCATCACATTTCTCTCTCAAGTGGACGTTGTTTTTTTTACTCTTTTGAGATCATTTTGAGGACATCTTTTAGGATAATAGAGTTAGGACAGCTCTCCTGCAGCTACGAGGGATTTCAGAAGCGAGAGGGCTATATAGATAGAAAGAAGGGGTGAATCAGTTCCCAAAGCTCACGGTTTGGTATGATACGTAAGAATGTCCAAGCACCAAAGAGGCAAATGAGAAGCACGAGTTCCAGGTGACATTCAGTGGATCAGAAGCATGTGGCAAAATTAAGTCATAAAACAGTGTCTGATCAGGACCACAATGATTTATTAACATGCAATATGACTGGGATATTTATCTCCCAGCCTGTTGTAAAGAAACTGCTACAGTAAGCTCTGTAGCTCTAAACGTTCATCAACTGTCTATATTTAGCACAAGAGAAGGCTTTTCTGACAACTCCATGGCAATTTGTTATTTTGTTTTGCTGGATGAAGCAGGTATGGTCTGGGCAAAATGTGTGTAATGTCATGGTCCACACTCCAACTCCGTGAGTGCAATCAATCAAATCACCTCCACCTGTTCCCGCTTAACTTACATCCCTATATATGCTCCACCTTTCCACACAATCACTGCCAGATTGTATCTTAGCTAATGTATGCAAGACTCTCCAGCATTTACCAGCTTACTTACCTGTTGCTATACCTGCCTGTACCCGACCTGCACCTCTCGCCTGATCCCCGGAGAACGCCGACAACCTTCTGCTCCCAATTCCCATTGTACGGTACCCGTGGTTGCACAACATTCTCCTCCTGCTTCCCGACTTCTTGGTATCCCGACCCGGCCTGTCTCTGACTATCCGCCCGCCAACCCTGCATCGGTACCACAACATTCTTCCTGCTTTCCTCAAGACTGAATAAAAGAACATTCACTATCTGCCTGTGTCCGGTTGTACTTCATCTGGGTCCAAACCACACCCGTGATAGTGTAGGATGTAAATAGTGAAGCACTAGCCCAAGCACATGAATTCTCTACCACAGAGAAGGGTCTCAGATCTGCAGTTAACTATCATTGCTGTGATCTCAACTCTACAGTAATCAGCCGCATAATGTTGCCTGAAGGCTGTGGGGAGAAGCTGAGAACATGACCTGTACAACACTGTGGTAGACAGACAGATGGACAGAAAGATAGATGGATTGATTGGTGTGTGCGTGGTACTCTTTGATTAGAAGTAGTAAGCTGAAGTATTTTAATATGAAGAACTCATGCTTTTTGTTATGGTCAGTATTTTGTGGTGTGTGTGCATGTGTGCACGCACGTGTGTGCCCTAACGAGCATAAATTGGCATGTGACTTGTTTGTACAATTGCATCGCAGCGTGTGTCTGTGTGTGTGTGTGTGTGTGTGTGTGTCCACGCAGTCACATGTGTGTGAGGCTATAGGTCCTTGTGAATATCCTCTTTGTCCACATGATCCAGTGGCTCTATGGTGCCAACAGAATGCCCCACACTAAGGAACAAACGGGCAAATTCTCATTTTCAGCCTGAACACGCACACACTGTCTTCTTTTGAACTGCTCTCCTGGTTCATATGATGCAACAAACACATTTTCACACACTGAAACGCACGCGCAAATGCACAGGTACATACGCACACACATGTACACACATACGCATGCACACACATACATGCAAACACTCATGTATCACCACACACGAGCACAAACCTGCATAATTGACACGCGTGCACAACAACTTATACATAGAGCCACACACATGCAAGC
This sequence comes from Malacocephalus occidentalis, assembly GCA_900312585.1. Classification (NCBI taxonomy): domain Eukaryota; kingdom Metazoa; phylum Chordata; class Actinopteri; order Gadiformes; family Macrouridae; genus Malacocephalus; species Malacocephalus occidentalis. The sequence goes on from OMOU01088560.1 coordinate 13,249, forward strand.
AGCACACACAAACATACACGCACATTGCACATGAAAACTTGTAATGTGGACTAATGAGTTTGGAGGCCAGAAGCGATGTTGGTTCCAGGGCATCACTAG
>OMOU01088572.1:0-17466 GCA_900312585.1 Malacocephalus occidentalis
AGTGGCGTCTACCGACTCTGTTGAGCATGAAGCGACCTCTCCGATAGGGGCCCCGTCTCCGGTGCTTGTGGATAGCGTGCCCGCAACTGCCGCCGTCTCCTCCGCAGAGCCTCTATCTTCACCTGCTGCCACCGTTCCCCCCCGGTCCACAGAGATGTTATTGCCGGTCCCAACGCCCAGCGCTGATGTTGCGGTCCCCTCCACATCTCCACTCTCTCCCACCGCCGTTGTGATTCCCACCACATCCGTAGAAAGATTATTGCCTCTTCCTGTATCTTCCACTTCCATTGAGTCCATTACGTTGACCCCGCTCAGTCCTTCAACAACAACATCAACAACCACGGCTTCTGTGCCGTCTGACTCAGTGGCCATTAGCGAGAGCTCTGCTTCTGCACCGAATCCATCCACATCACCGTGGGCCATTCCTAATGGTGCCATGACAAACTGTACGGCTTCTTCTTCTGTGTCTCACGTGACTTCTTCAGACACCACCGCTGTGGACACGGCATCCGTAGTCTCAGCAGCAAACTTCCCAAATGCTCTGTGCTCCCCCACAACTCATTCAGCCGGTAGCGTAGCCCAGCCTGACTTCACCGCAGCTACAGGTATCCCCACCAGCTCTGAAATGCCAGTTTCATCTGCAATTTCTCCGGCCCTCAATTTGGTTGATGCGACTCCATTCTATCAAACTACAGTCCCAACAGACCCCATCCCCAACACTCAATCAACAGCATCGTCCTGTGATAACACTGCCACTCCTGCTAATGCTAATGTCATCGGCCCAGTATCCACCGCTAGCGTTGACTCTGTTTTGCCTTCTCCAAGCCCTCGGCCAGGCATGTCCATCCCCCCAGACACCACTAATACCTCCTGCCCCAAGTCATCCACCTCAGGTTTCACCGATGCAACACGTCCGTCCAGTGCATCCACCGCACCCCCTGCCACTCATTCGGAAAACCCAGCCTCAGTTAGCCTTCCTGTCACAAGCAACCAAGGTGCAGCCCACTCCAGCAGCGTCAGCACCTCTGGGGATACAGTCCCCTCTGCTGCTTTGCCAACGGAGGCTTCTCAGGATTCCACAAGTCCAACGTATAAAAGCCAAGCTGACGTGGGCAATTTACAAACTCCGCCACCAGAGGAAAAGCCCAGGCATGACTCATCGATTAAGGAAAGAGGTAAATGTTGAACATTTAAGTATATAGCAGCCTTCATTTTAAAGTTTATTCTAGTAAAGCTGACTGTGGTCTGTTTTTTTCTTGTCAGCAACGAATGATGACGACGACAGGAATGTTCCAAGGAGCGAGCAAATCGTGAGGAATGGAATCAGCCAAGAGGATACAAGCAACGAGCACCCAGACGTGGAAGGTGAAAAAGCCCAGCAGAGTACAGCAGCTGAGATGGAGGTTCTCAGGGGTACAGATGATGGCGCCATGGGTAAAGACCCTGGACCCGAAATAGCTCCCTCTCTGAAGGATGACCAGCCGAACGGCACAGAGGGCAGACCAGAGGCTGAATGGCCAGATGAAACCAGTTCTATCAATGAAAAATAAGTTACAAAACAAAAAGAAAAGAAGGCATACAATAACAATAGCATATACGTGGGACCAACTACTGTGAGAACAGCAGGAGAGGCTACAGTAAAGGGTGTTTTGGGGAACGACAGGGACTGCCACCTAACAGCGCCACACCACAAACAGTGGGGCCGTCACGGGACCAAAGAACTGCCGCCCCCCGCCGGGTGACATGAGGGAATCCAGCAGCGTCTTTGTCCATTTTTCTGTTGTTGTTGTTTTTTTTATGGATATGTTTGAATATTGAATTGCACGTATAATTATGTACTGTATGAGAAGAACTGTGGTAAAATATGTTTACAATTGATGGATGAGAGACATACTCTTGACTATTAAATGGGTTGTTGACTTGATTATTTCACATGTTCTCAATTTACTCAAAGATAATGATCATAAACAAGAATTTATTCCTACTGATTTGGTCTGGACTAAAAATGCATTTATTGTAGATTGTTCTCACTTAGCTAGCTATTTGCCTATGTGATATTTCCCCTATAAATAACAACCCATAGCAATAAATAACACATCGATTGTATATAGCCTAAATATGAGAGAATAACAGAAGTATGAGAATATTTTTTCACTGAAAGTGAGGTATTTATTAATGCTAATCTATGATGAAACATTAATTATATCATGAATTATATCGTTTTCTAAATCGCTTGTACTTAGTATATAATTTAATATGGAAGGAATAAGAATTCTCCCAGACGACAGGGGTCGCTGTGACAGACGCCTCTTGAAGCCCGCGGCAGCTCCAGGAAGCGCGGAAAGGGAGGGCCGAAAATAAAGAAATACGAACGAGGGCATTTTCCATTGTAGTTCTGTGGTTTATACCAGTATTACTTTATTTTCCAATTTCAATATACAGGTGCCTTACGTGCACGCTGGTCCTTGACCCAACGTTTGCGGTTAGTCGTCCACACATCAGCCATGTCCATCGTACCTCCGAACCGCTCCAGTGCTGGCTGGCCGCGCGGCGGGTCTGTCCAGTTCGGGAACAAATACATGAGCAGCCCGGCCAAGGCGCTGAGCCTGGAGAGAACCATCAACCTGTGAGTTTACTGCAGCCGCGTTCATCTTAACTCTCTACATGTGTGTACTCATTGGGGCCATATGTGCTTTATATTTACGTACGTTGCACGTTTTTAACCCACTTCCAAAACGGTCATTAGAAATTGGACCGACAGGATATGATTCTTTGAACTTTAGCATAGATATAGATGTATAGATATATTCATCAGATAATTCTCGTAATGTGGTATTGGGTACTTAACACAATGTACTACAAGTGTATCCTATTCATGGGTGAATACCAGATAGTTCAAGCCTTGGAAACATGTAATTATATCTGCCTTTTTGTTGTTATTATTATTTTAGATACCCCTTGACCAACTACACATTTGGCACCAAGGAGCCTCTCTATGAGAAGGACAGCTCGGTGGCTGCCAGGTTCCAGCGGATGCGGGAGGAGTTTGACAAGATGGGCATGAGGAGGACAGTGGAGGGCGTTCTCATTGTGCATGAACACCGGCTCCCCCATGTCTTACTTCTGCAGTTGGGCACCACTTTCTTCAAACTGTATGTATAATTCCATATAGTTTATACCCCATGTTCATGCAGACTATGGTACAGAGTCAAATATTGTTTCCCCTTGCAGGCCCGGTGGAGAGTTAAGTCCAGGAGAAGATGAGGTTGACGGGCTGAAACGTCTCATGACAGAGGTAACTGTGTATTATGAGGTTACTCATGTCGTGCTGCTTGTTGCTCTGTTGTGTGTTGGGGATCTTTTCAATCATATTGCTGCAATAATTGTCTGCATGTTAGATCCTTGGGCGGCAAGATGGAGTGAAGCAGGACTGGGTCATTGATGACTGCATTGGCAACTGGTGGCGCCCCAACTTTGAGCCCCCACAGGTGAATGACACACACACACACACAGCCTCATACACAAGTCGTTGGCTGCGAAGTCATACATATTTGCACAGATTATATTTGTCTCTTGACGATAGAATAGAAGAGAGGGTTCAATGCTTTTCAGCCGCAATACAACTGTTTTCTGTTGGACTCTGCTTGTTCATAAACACATTGCTTGTGTTTTACTGATGATTAAATGTAAAACATTGGGGAAATCTAATTCTGTATAGCATATTCTGATTGCATATTCTTGAGTCTGTAGACTAATTTACACACTGCTGCTTGTCATTCCAGTACCCTTACATTCCTGCTCACACAACCAAACCCAAGGAGCACAAGAAGCTGTTTGTGGTGCAGCTCCAAGAAAAAGGTCAGTATTTTACACAAATACACCTTAAAATGGTTTGTTTTAGGGCTGGGCAGCATAGCCAAAATCTTCTCTCCCGATTTACATTGAGGGCATTTTGCAGACGCTTTCATCCGAAGCGACTTATAAAGAGTACATTTGTAAGGAGACCGCAATATATCGCTGTGGTACATAAAGATAGGAATTGAGCATTCATAGTTGCAAGGCAAATGGAATGAGTTTCATAATTGCTGGGTTGCCTGCATAATAGCAGACGCGCCATCACTAGGAGATCCTGGGAACTGTGGGGTGACTCCTGGCCTGGGCCTGGCTCCTCCTGCATCTGACCAGGGGAAGTCCCTGAGCGCTGTGACACATCTGCAAGCATTTCATGTTGGCCCGGTGGATCTTCAAGTCACACGGGGTCTTGCACACCATGCCGCAAACGCATTCTGTACTCATCGCCGTGTTTCCATTGCCATGTGTCTGTCTAAATGGGATTCTTTTTAAATGTATAGAGGGGATTTAATTGAAAACCTCTTGTTGTATCCTTTAGCGCTGTTTGCTGTTCCTAAGAACTATAAGCTGGTGGCAGCTCCACTCTTTGAGCTGTATGACAATGCACCTGGATACGGACCAATCATCTCCAGTCTTCCACAGCTGTTGAGCAGGTATTGTGCCCGTTTCCTTTAAAAAATAGAATAGAGGTTGTAAGTAAGAAGTTAAGAATGGTAGCTTAAAAGTCAGCGCTTGGGTATGGCTATGCCTAATGCTATGCCCAATAATATGTTTCAAACGTACCCATTTATTTTTCTGAATCCTAGTTTAACATTGAAATGGATCCTCAGAATGCAAAGGTTTTAAGTTAATTGGCGACTTGAAATATGCTTAAACATACAAGACATAATTTTTTTTGTGTTTCTTTCATTTTAGGTTTAACTTCATCTACAACTAACAGGAGTGGACACATCTAAGGCTGTCTCTGTGAGTGCAGCTGGTTATGAATGTAAAGGTTCATGAGATGAGGAGTCGATGGTTCGGAAGCATGGCGTTCAACACCGCAAGGACTTTCACAGGCGGGCTCTCCTACAAGTCCATACGACAGACCCAGTGCTCTGGGTCGTCTGCTGTTGACGGAAAGAAAATATGGTCTTGTAATTTTGTGTTTTTGTTTTTGTACCCGAGGGAAAAAAAACACAAGCTTTTCTATCATATGTTGTTTCCTTATCCCAGTGATTCTAATTCAAAATTGATTTTATTCTCTAAAAAGATTCTGATAAAAAAAAAAGATACAACATGGATTTTGTTTTGTTTTAACCTGTTATGAGTGTATGTGTTTGTTTTTTATTTTAATAAAACAGTTTGTTTAGAAGATTGAGCTCTTTTTGAAGTGTGATAGACGGTTGATCTTTTGGGGTGTTTGCAAGCACTATTATCTATTCTATTAGCAAAAAATGAAAAGCCAGCTTTATTGAAAGTTGATGAGCTGCCATGTCAGTGACTTGTAACCGTATCATAAGATGCCACATCTACAAAACAACCCAGTCCTGTTCTTCACACTGCCATGGGACTGAAGAGTCAAAAAGCCAGTCTATAAGCTGCTGGGATGAAGGAATGTGTAGCCTTCACAGTCCGGGATGCTTAGTTTAAAGTGTTGATTGTTCACTTTGTGAATGGCATACAGAGGATTAGTCAAGTTCTTTTGAGCGTTTTCCATTGTGTTTTATTAAGTTGTCTTGGGTGTATTATAAACAGTCATTCTACTTGGGACTGTTACTGTGGAAGAGCCTTTTTAGTACAGTCGCACGTGACTCTGCTTCTGGATTATGCACACACACATATACACACAATTATTTCAAAATTAATGATTATAAATTAATAATTGTCCATTCAGATTTTGAAAATGCAAACTAAACTAACCTTATATTTAGGACGGTATTTAAGAAAATTTGGTTTGAGCTCGTCCATAACGCTTGTGGTGATTGATTTCTACGTCCTTTGGCTTGGCTGGCTGCGCCCGTAGACGAGACGCTGACGTAGATACTGTGCGACGGGACCGGACTAGTGCGTGTGGACTGAACCAAAGTAAACAGTAAAGTGTGGAGCATGAGGCATTAGCAATGAGTGCTAAACGACAACAACATGAGCACGGCGACAACACAGAGAAGAGGAAGAGGATCAAGAAGCGCGAAGAAGTAGCTCAGCTGTCTCTCGTGGTGGACGACGAGGAGGTGCAGAAAGCCCTAAAGGAAGCGTGGTCTCAAGGAGTTCCCTACTCTCATGGCAAGTTCAAAGAGTCATCCTATGACTCAAGTTGGTGTTGCTGCTGCTGCTGTAATACTGCTGTAACCGCGGGCTTGTGACTGCGTATATAAGATCGCACCTCTCACACTAATCTCATTTAGACCGACATTGGATAGGTTGTTGGCAGATGACATCATACCAGATCAGTGATAAGATGATATGGAAGGCAGGAGCTGTTCACTGGATATATATATATGTATATATAGGATATATACATATATATATATGCCTTGTTGTGTATCGCATTTACTTCATTTAACACGTATACTTTATCATTTCTGCAGAAAACCTGGAGTTGAACTGCTACCCTTTCCCACATTGCATTATTAAGAACTTCATCCACAGTGAGGCATTTACAGAAAACCTCCAGAAAGAACTCCTTGAGCTCAACTTCCACGAGAAGTCCAATGACCTCTACAGGTTTAAGCAGGTAGGCCTGTTTGGTAAACACCTTGTTCTCCTAGTCAGCCTGGTGGGGCCATGTTGTTGTTGTCTAATGACGTCCTTCATTTGGATCTTTTTCGATGCAGTCTGATGACTTGCGAGAGAGAACTGAATCCCACATATCAGGCTTGAGGTAAAAAAAGAAAATAAATAACCAAATACTCCCGCAGCGTATTGTGTTATGTATTTGTGCTTCCAGTCATAGACTGTATGAGAGAACAGCCTGGTCACTTGGTGTTTTATATTCACATTCATCTCAGGGCGGCGTTATTTGGACGCTTCCGTTCCTGGCTTGAAGATGTCTTGAGTGTTCCACTGGAGTCCACAGTGGACATCTCTTGTGCTAAATACCAATACACTGGTAATATATGTCTCACGAATACATGTCTGTGTATGAATACATGGGTAATATTTGACTTATGAATATACTGGTAACGAGTGTTTTAACATGTCTTATGAATACACTGGTAATATATATCTTATGAATACACTGGTAATGTAGTTCTTATGAATAAACTGGTAACGCACACATGCCTCCTTCACTGTAGATATTCTCCTCTGTCATGATGATGAGCTGGAGGGAAGGCGTGTGGCCTTCATCCTGTACCTGGTCCCTCCGTGGCAGAGCAGCGATGGTGGAACCCTGGACCTGTACGCCACCGACAGTACGTATCTCACTGTATGCAATCAACAGCTCAAGAGTCCTCCTTAATTTGAAAATGAATAGATGGACTCTCCCCCTCCCCGCCAGGTCACCTCCAACCAAAACATATCGTCAAGTCTCTGGTCCCCACTTGGAACACACTAGTACTCTTCGAAGTGTCTCCTGTGTCGTTCCACCAGGTGAGCCTACAGCCGTTTCTCTCTCGCACACATGCCTATAACCTGCTGCCTTGGTTGCCGGCCACACGTGGTTGTGGTGGGGCAGGATAGTCTAGTAGCGGTTAGAGCAGGGGCGCCCACACTTTTTTCGGCTTGTGATCTACTTTTAAAATGACCGAGTCAAAATGATCTACCTAGTGAGAATGGATGATACCATCTATTTTTTTAATGCCATGCGATCTACCCGCACTACCTTTGCGATCGACCGGTAGATCGCGATCGACGTATTGGGCACACCTGGGTTAGAGTGTTGGACTCCCAGCCGTTCTTGGTTCAAGGCCCAACATCTTCTACCTGTAGACATCGCCTGCCTGTTCCTCCTCAAGGATATATATTAAAGGTCCACAGAAGTGTCTGCTAAACTGTTAAATACATGCCAGTACACCGCCCTACCCTACCCTCGTAGTAAATGTGTGTTGCTGCAGGTGGCAGAGGTGTTGTCTGAGGACAAGTGCCGTCTGTCGTTGAGCGGCTGGTTCCACGGACCCTCGATTGAGCGTCCCGACCGCCACGTTGAGGAACCCCTCCCAAGAAGCCCTCACCTACCCAGAGATGTGAGCTGTGTACATTTTCATCCACATTGTTGATTCATACATCATAGTTTCTTAGTTTCTTTGTTTCTTTAAAAAAAAATGTGTTACAGGAGACATTGTTGCTCGAGTGGGTCAATCCAATGTACCTGGATATCTCCTACCAGGAGCAAATTCAGGAGGAATTTGAAGAGAGCTCGGAAATACAGCTCAAAGACTTTTTAAAGGTTTGCCTTGTGTCTTTCCGTTTTTAGTTTTTAGATTTTTTCCTTTCTCGCTGTTACTATACTTTTTTTTCCGTCATCAGGAGGAAAAGTTTGCAGAGGTCAGTGTGGCTTTGCGGCTGCATGAGATCCAGTGGGCGAGGAGAGGTCCACCCAATAAGAGGTCAGCCAACTTCCCACCATCGTATCCCTTTTGTCCCCTCTCAATTCACTGGGCGGTATCCGTCCCCTAAAATAAGTTGAGTGCAACACCAGAAAGTACAGTCCACCTTTTTTTAACACTGTTGACTGCTCTCCTAGATCCTATGAGGTGGCTTCTCTGGACACCATTCCTTCTTGTGTGAGCGACTGTTGGGAGCTGCTCTGTTCAGAGGCCTTCTTCCTGCTCCTCTCCAACTTCACCGGCCTCAGACTGCACTTCCTTTGCCCCAATGATGACGACGATGATGACGATGATGACGACGACAAAGACAATGACGATGGTGATGATGATGAGGATGGCGAGAAGGAAGAGGAAGAGGAGAAAAACCAAGAGAGCGCGAGAGACGGAGAGGCCACAGGGTCTGCGATGGAGACGCCGTCGGCGAAAAAAACGAAGAAGGCAAAAGGTAAAGGGAGCACAGGGGCACACTCCGCAAGAGTGGTACGTCTACGATGGCGTCCCCGTTAACCAAGTGTCCCTCCGTCCCCAGAGCCGAGCACACCGGAGTACGTCGGAGAGCTGCGCCGATGGACGCATGGCGGCTACACGCTACTGCACGACGGAGAGGCAGCAAGGGCCGAGTACGCCCTGGACCTCATCCTGCCCTTTGGTTGCTCAGGTCGGTCGCGTGGACCTCATGGCTCACATAAAACCACACAGGAAAGGATGTCATTGAAATGACACAAAATGACCGTGACGCCATTTTGTCAAGTTCTATTTATTTATGTCTGCCGTCTCTGTGTCCCACCGCTCAGACTGGCCGTCGGACTTTGGGGGATTCACGTCCTATGTGGCTAATGAGGAGGACGAGGAGCTGCTGACCGTCTCCCCAGAGGACAACTGCCTGGCCCTGGTGTACAGAGACAAGGAAACCCTGAAATTTGTCAAACATATTAATCACAAGAGCTCCTGTCAAGAAAATGGCAATTATCTTCGTAGAACATTTTACGACTTCTCTTTTGTGTACTATGAATAAAATCTTTGTGACTTTTTCAGTTTTGGTATTTGTATATCTTCTTTTTTTTTTAACTGCTGATTCGATTTAGGTGGTAATTTATTCAGTAAAAATCATTGCAACAATTTTAGCGGTCACTTTCAAGTTGATGGGAGTGGCTACTTAAATTACAGCAGGGATTATGTCACATTTGTTTCATTGTTAAATATGCAATGTGCCCTTGCTCACAAAGGCCTGTTAATTTGAATTTGTGTATCAATGGTAAAATGATGAAATGTACTAAATATGAATTGGTTGAATTACTAAAAATACATGTATTGTAATTTATAGGAACTGAGACGACCACTTACTGTGGAAACAACTCTGTCACCCCCGTGTGGTCGTAATAATAAAAACATTTTTTTTCTACTGTGGCCGAAGCAACTTTACATTTTAATGACTTATTGAAAAAATACAAAAATAATTGTAAAATAAATCTCTCAATCACGTGACGTTGGTTGCTTAATCGCTTGACCACTAAACGGGATAATCCATAGATGGGTATAATATATTTTGGACTGGCGTTTAAATATATTATCCATCAAGACCATCAGTGAATCAATGCTGCTTGGTTCATCTTTGCCGAACTTGTTCCACAAACTTGTTCTGCAAGGGTGGATCAGAGAGGTGAGGCCACCCCAGCCCATGAGGAGGACGGGCGAGCCGCCATCAACCATTTCCTTTCTGTGAAGAATCAGTCGACAAGTTAACTCCGTCCAATCACAATGCTTCCTGATTTTCACTCGACCAATCATACGCAGGGAAGCTATGACGAGCGCTGTGGGTGTCATCCTAAATAGGAAACATCGCCGAACAGTGCAACAAAAGTTTTAAGGTAAGACATTTAGGACTCTCGGTGTCCAGACGGACAACGCACAACAACGAGTTGGAGTATTGTACATGTATTGGTGTAGGAGTAGTGTATTCCGTTTCTTTACACTTAACTGTCTGCCTTCAAATCCCCGTCAATAGTCTTGTTGTTCTCATTCCCATTCAACAAACTAGTACTGTACTGGGCCGATGACTCTTTGTAGTTTTAAAACATATTCTTTCCTAAACCCAAGCTGTTCCTTTTTTCATAATTGTCCATACTTGTACCATTTTAATACATCTACAGACCCACTCTGGCAGTAGGTGTATACGTTGTAGATAGCGGTATGTCGATTTGGATCTGAAAGCAACATTGCAGGCTATTGAACTCTTGATCACATAATCCTTATACATCTGCAGGGAACTAATCTTGCCATTATATTTATAGAATACCCGTGTGTAGACGTACAGGCATATCATTACATATGGGATAAGGGATACAGGCATCGTATTAATTTAACAGAACATCATATAATCCCGTTTGATGATGTGCTTTCCACGAAGATCCCTTAATGTGCAGAGCAGACATACTCGTCTACAGACATATACTCATACATGTTTTGAAGGAATGGTGTAAGCTACAGTTGTATGACATTATGTCATACACTCACATCATGTATTCAAAAACAAGGTGAATCTGATTGCTGATTCCTGACATGAGCCCTGAATATAAAATTCCTGTAAAATGTATGCTCATGGAAAAAGTCCCATAACTTTGTCCTATAAAACAAGTATGCTCACCCCATGAAATGGACAAAAGCAGATGCATATAGTATATAGATATGATTATAAATATCATCCATTTATGTTTCAGATGCTGAAATCAAAATATTTTGTATTGAATTCAATCAATGCAAAAATGCAGTGAGCTACAACATGTCCCAGTTGAAGAAGTAGGCCTGTATTGTTTTGTCCTCCACCCTGAGTCTGACATTCGAGCCGATAGACATCTAAGTAGCCTTGCTGGCTAAGCTCAGTATTGATTAAAAATCCATACAATGTATGCATGAACTCTACCCTGCATACCGGGGCAATATCTATAGTTGGTCATGGACAAAATACTGTAAAATCATGTCTATGTTTAACAATTGTTAGGCTGCATAGTTTAATCCACTTAAATTAATTAATTGTCCAGAACAACAGAACAGCCCTCTAGAAATGCAGCCAATTGGTAGTTTTCCACTAGGAAAACTACAGTGGAAAACAATCAATTGCCCGAGACTGTGCCCTCCTTTGACTATTCCTGAGGTTTTGGAACCTCCTAAGGACAACACCAATGACATTCTTTTTTATATCGATTCAGTGATTTAGCATTTTTATGAAATTGTTTTTTTGTAGTTTGGAAATATGTGTGTATAACCGCCCATAAATGTAGGTTGTAGATGCTCAATATATGTTAATACACTGCAGCTCCTCCATCAGCATGGACTACAAATTCAAGAGACTACATTTTAAATGTAATTGTTTATAATTAAAAAAAAACAGGCTTGTTCATTGACTACTGTTAACATACTGAAGGCACTTAAGTGATATGAATAGAAATGCTCATAAACTATGTAATGTAAGTGGATTGTTCAAAAATGGGATTCTGAATACATTGTGTGCGCATTGTGATTTGTGTTTGTTGATGGCGCACAATATTTGCTACTGGGATTCATATTTAGTTCTCATATAACACTATTCCACTAATTCCACCCCCCTCTAATTCCACCCCCCTCCACTAAAGGGGAGGGGGGTGTTATGTAACGTGATGTTGTGGAGGGACAACTCTAGAAATTAGGTGTGTGTGTGTGTCAGAGTATGGCAGATAGATGGGGCGAGAACAGACCATGGACGGGATGCGCCGTTCTCTTCCTGGAGTCCCTGTGTCCTCCTGTGAACCTGCTGTCCCTCTACAAAGACCCGCACACAAAGTTCACTGTCTTCAAAGTCATCAAGCTGACCTTGACAGGTAAAGTCCTCACACCCCACAAGGATCCAGCATGCCCAAGGAACTGCGGCAATAACTCAGTCTTGACGTGTGTGTGTGTGTGTGCGTGCGTGCGCGTGCGTGCGTGTGTGCCTGCGTGTGTGTGTGCGTGTGTCTGTGTGTTTATGAACCAGATTCTGCAGGGGGGCTTGGAGGCTATGAGATCTTGAAGCTGCACAATGCAGACCCGCTGCTGGGCGTCGAGGTGAAGTTTTTGGACGCGGATGCGTGCCACCGCTTCCTGAAGGGCTACGTCTCGGGCGCCATGCGGCAGTCCCTCTCCCAGCACGCCGGGCGCCTCCTGGCCGTGGCGCCTGAGTTCAAAGTGGAAACCCAGCTCAAAGCCGGCACGCACACGCTCGATCTCTGTCTGGACAGCCTGGAGGACTGCCTAGAGCACATACACCTATCACAGGTAGGGTGCTGCGGGAAATATGAAACGGCCCCTATTTTACCACCAGGTGGGATTTTGCTGAGCCATCGCAAGCCACACCAAGCCAGGTCAAAGTTATGCTCTAGCGACGTCACTCAAGTGGGAGTGTCCACCCAGAGGTATGATGGAAAAATCAGTCCACCAGCCTACCCTGTGGACCGTACCAATTGTTAGGCTTATCTATCATCCATCATACATCTGACTGGACACTCCCACTTGTGATGTCACTCGAGCATAGATTTTGGCTTGTAATGCCACAATAGGAGCTCTTTAATATTTATTCATGGAGTAGGATGCAGTTGTGGTTTAAAAACCTATTGAATATATCAATGGGACTATGGGACAATAAAAATGATTTTTGTTTATTATATCTATTGTTTTATTATAGTAGCCTATTAGTATGAATAATTGCGCAATGAAATATCCAACATATAACTTGTATAATTGCTTGTACAATGCTATGTGCATTTCTTGGCTGATTAGCTTGTTAACATTTCCAACAAGTCTATAAATGTCTATAAATGTGTAGTTTTCTACCATACCACCCATGATAATGATGACACTTTGACATTAAATAATGCACAGGAGATTAGGGGAACTGAAGAAAGGGCAAAAGATGATGAGCTACTCGAAGGCACTGACTGGTTTGTGTGCATAACTAATATAAAGTTTTTGGTGTTGGTGTCAATCGTGTTGAAAACGAACGGTGGGTGGCGGGGGGGAATCGGCATGGGTAACATATCTTCTGTGTGACAAATGCCATTACCCCTTTATTTGTCCCAATCTGTTTAAGGCCTTAAGCTCCCTCTTCCTAAAACGTTTGCTTGCTTTATTTTTCTTTTAATTCCCAGTCGGCGCGCTTGCGTGACGATGAGATTGAGGATATGGAGCAACAGCTCCAAAAGCAGGCTCTGGGTCAGATGGCCCAGCCCCCCCCACCACCGCAGCAGGACCAGCCACCGGCCAGTGACTCGTTCCACTTCCAGACAAGGCTGTACGGTGAGTGGTCCTCTATTAGCTCTGTCGTTGCCTTTCTTTATAGATTGGCATTAGTAAGGGTGCGTTCAGGCTGTAGCACCAAAGTGGCCCAAATCTGATAAAAATGAATAAATTGTACTCATATGTGACTCAGGTGTGCTCGTTTTTCATAATGGTGTCAACAGCACACATCACATCTGATATTCTGAATCTGATATTGTCCACTCTGGTTTGGACCACCTCCATATGTGATCCTAAGTCAGATACTGTTTCATTTTCATTTGCAATGCCACCTCTGTCGTATCGGAATTTGTGCAAATTTTACGGCACTCTAGGTCGACGTTCAAGTGGAGGGACAGGGGGTGTCATAAGTATTTGGGTATTTTGGAATTTCCACCCCTGGCTCTGACTCCGCGTGCGCACACGCACACACGCACGCACGCACACACGCGCACACACGCACGCACGCGCACGCACACACACACAGCAGCCATTGCTCTTTCTCATCCTCCTCGCCAGTGGATGTGTACACACATTTTGCTGGCTGCCACTGCACATAGAGAAATGAAACCGTAGAAATGAAACCGTAAATGCTGACATATTTGTTATTGTTCATTTGTGCGTGCGTGGGTCAGTCTGGCCAGTTCACACTGGAATCCGATATTGGCCGCATTTAAAAGATATTGTGAACAGCCAAACAAGAAATAAAATAAATATGAATACATCTGAATTGAGCGGTAAAGCTCGCAGTGTGAACGTAACCAAAGAGTCTACTTATGCTGACATGTTTCATTCCAGGTTTTGCATTTACAAATATGAAATAATAATAGTAGAAATATGCTGTCATCTACCATTTCAAAAGCTACTTTTCAAAAGCTCATATTTTCATCGGCCAAAGCTTGTGAATACATCTGTGCAATTCTGGGTTATTCTGGGTACGTCCGTGCAAAATGGCGTTCAGCACTACATACATAATGTCACCCTCTTTTTAACAAAGTTGAACATACAAATGCTTCCCCGAAGCATATTATCGTATCTTTGTTAGCTGACACCTGTTTCCCAGTAGACTCCGAGGTACTGAATCAGAAGCAAGATGGTCTCACATCACAGTGCTCTTTCTCTCTTTCTCTCTTTCTCTCTTTCTCTCTTTCTCTCTTTCTCTCTTTCTCTCTTTCTCTCTTTCTCTCTCTCCTTCTCCTTATCCCTCTCCCTCCCCATCATTTATCCACTGGCTGTGGCAGAGGACCGACTCCTGACGGCAGCCGACATCCACAGCTTCTCCAATGGCGTGGGCCGCCAGTGGAAGCTGGTGGGCCGGGCGCTGGCCACGAGCTGCCGGGCCCTGAAGGGCGCCGCCATAGACAACCTGGCCTACGAGTACGAGAGGGAGGGGCTGTACGAGCAGGCCTATCAGATGCTCAGCCGCTTCACCCAGGCGGAGGGGAGGGCGGCCAAGCTGGGCCGGCTGGTCGGGGCACTGGAGGACTGCAAACTCAACAGCTTGGCCGAGAATCTTCTGGGCATAGCGCGAGAGTGACACTCGATATGCCCCGTGTGTGTGTGTGTGTGAGCCCTGGATGAATGTCTGTCTGACAATGTACTATGCAAGTGTAGTGTGCAACTGTAGTATATATGGAAGTATATACTTGCAATATTTTATCTTTCTTCTACCGTGTGTGTGTGTGTGTGTGTGTGTGTGTGTGTGTGTGTGTGTGTGTGTGTGTGTGTGTGCGCGTGCGCGTGCGCGTGTGTGTGCGTGCGCGAGAGATATACTCTACATGGATATAATTGTTTTGTTGTTGTTTTTTTAATCACAAGCAAGTGCAAATATGCATAATGATGGTATACACTAAGACCTGCCACATGTGTCTGAATTGGCCTTTTTGGATGCTTCCAGTACACAATGGCTTAGTAAAATGTTGTGATGTTGAAGAGCAAATGGTCACTGATGCAGATGTGCCTTTTCTACTTTTCCATTTGTAACAAAAAACAAAAAAATGAATCGGATGTTGGACCTTTAAGGTATTAGACTTGTAAATGCTGAGCGCAAATGTGATTGTTACTGGGTCTTTTTGTTTAGCCAAATGGGTGGATTAAATGGTTGTAAAACAGTCTGCATGTTTATGTTTGATGCATTAGTATAATTGAAGATGAAAATAATTTTGGAAAAATTCCCTCAGGTATAATTTGCAATAATCCCCCCATCTCTCTCTCTCTCTCCCGCTCTCTCCTCCCCCCTCACTTGCATACACAAACCTGCACACACACTCAAATGATTAAACTGTGCTGATTACCGATGTATGTTGTATGCTCCATGTGTCCGCGTGCAGAGCAAGGGGCTGGCTATAAAGACTATGCGGATTGGTGTTGAGGGATAGGGGGTTTTATCTGATCATAGCTGGTGGTCCCACCAGCCAAGAGGAATGTAATGATTAAGGCTGGTACTTTAGCTCTGCTAGTGTCATTGCACAGTCCATTGTAAAAGTCCCCCCCCACCCCTCCTCCTCCTGCTGCTGCTGCTGCTGCTGCTGCTGCTGCTGCTGCTGCTGCTGCTGCTGCTGCTGCTGCACTTGGCTGTTCATCCAGATGTGATGTGTGGATTAGAAGCTTTTAACACACTTACTTCAATATGCCCACCATACAGGACTAAAGAAATCAAAATACTATGTGATAATTTGCCACGGTATGTATATACATGCGTAGTTAAATTATATTATACACCTGCAGAAACGCAAAGTGCGGGATTTTTTTGGTTGTTGCTTTTTTTAGGGTTGTAATGGTATGGCCCACAATTTAGCGTATAGTCATCGTTTTCGTATAGAAATCCAAGTTGATGTTCAGCAAAGTATTATAGCACCGCTACATTGCGAAGCAAAGACAAGAGAGCAATAGTTGCCCGTTAAATAGGCTTTCATTTAAATAATCTTTCATGGGATGTGATTAAAGCTCTTCTCGCCTCGGCTGCTCTGACGTCAGCGAGATTGTTCTGCTTTAGGTGAGTCTCGCGCACTCTCTGCCTCCGCCTCCTCCTCTCGCGGCTCGCTATTGTGGGCAGACTGTGAACGATGCAACCGCTCGCGCCTGCCGCCCTGTAGAGAGACCCCCACCCAACTTCGACGGCTCGCAGCAGAAGGACCCCACCCCCTCTCCCGGAGGGACGGAGTGAGAGATACGCCGAGCTAGCACGGACGGACGGACGGAGAAAATACCTCTTTTCGGATCCCTCGATTCCTCGGGCCTAATGCTGTAGCGGTCCGTACCGAGGCGCGAGAGAGCGAGAGCGAGAGAGAGAGAGCGAGAGAGAGAGAGCGAGAGAGAGAGAGAGAGAGAGATACGCACTGATTGAGTCGGCGGCGGCGAGGGACAGGGCGGAATATAGCGGAGACGAAGAAGAAGAAGAAGGAGGGATTGTTCATTCGGCTGTCACCATGGGATGTACGCTTAGCGCCGAGGAGCGCGCTGCTCTGGACCGGAGCAAGGCCATCGAGAAGAACCTGAAAGAGGATGGCGTGACGGCGGCCAAGGACGTCAAGCTGCTGCTGCTCGGTAAGAAGCCGCTGTACGGTTCACCAACAGGGCTGCCGCACCACCTACCTACCTCTCTCTCTATCTGTCTACTGTACGCGCGGTCGGTTCGCGCAGAGCTTCTTGGGCGGAGGCGCTCTCCACGGTGCTGATTTCATTCAATCGCGGTCGAGTCTCTCACTTATTATATTTGCACCTCCTCCGTTATTTACAGGCGGCGGGGAATCGGGCAAAAGTACTATCGTCAAGCAGATGAAGTAAGTGTCTTTCATTTTAT
>OMOU01088573.1:0-16127 GCA_900312585.1 Malacocephalus occidentalis
TTGTCATTGCACAGAGTACACATGCACAGAGTACACCGAAATGCAGTTAGCATCCAACCAGAAGTGCAAAGGTAGTAGCAAAAGTGCGACAGTAGAGCAGTTAAATGACTGAATAAATATATATATATGTACGCTATACATTGAGTATTGGCAGTATAGGCAGAGATATACATTGGGGTATGTACAGTATGGACAGATGTATACTCAGTGGTGCTTGTACACTGGGGTGTACAGCAGGGTATATACAGTGAGGGAGCAGTGCAAGTGTGTGAATGTGCGGAAACCATAGTGCATATACAAGTATACAGAGTCGGCGGTACATATAAGAATGTCCAGGATCTGCAGTGCAATTAAGAATATACAGAGTCTGTACAGAATCTACGGTGCTATAAGAGTATCCAGGGTCTATAGTACATATAAGAGTTTACAGAGTCTACGGTGTGCGAGAATATACGGAATCTACAGTGCTTGTGAGAATATACAGAATCTACGGTGCGTATAAGAATGTCCGGAGTATGGGCAGAGGTATATGCAGTAGTGCGTGTACACTGGGGTGTACAGCGCGGTATGTACGGGGAGCAGTGCAGATGTCTGGCGGGTCCGAGTTCGAGTCCTGAGTAGACGACCTCTGTTCCATTGATATGGATTGGGGAGTGTGTGACACCCTTGGTTCTCCTGTGGTCCACGATGAGCACCTTGGTTTTCTTGGTGTTGAGTGCCAAGTTGTTTTTGGCACACCACGCTGTAAGGTGCTGGACCTCTTCTCTGTAGGCCGTCTCATCGTTGTCGCTGATGAGGCCCACCACCGTTGTATCGTCTGCAAACTTAATGATGGAGTTAGAGCCATGCATAGGTATGCAGTTGTAGGTGAATAGGGAGTAGAGCAACGGGCTCAGCACGCAGCTTTGTTGGACACCGGTGTTCAGGATGAGTGTTGAGGAGGTGTAGTTATTCAGTCTGACAGACTGGGGTCTATTGGTGAGGAAGTCCATTATCCAGTTGCAGATGGAGGTGTTGATACCCAGCTGAAGGAGTTTGGATATCAGCTTGGAGGGGATGATGGTGTTGAATGCTGAGTTGAAGTCGATGAACAGCATTCTAACGTAGGCATTCTTGTTGTCCAGGTGGGAGAAAGCGGAGTGTAGCACCGAGGATATGGCATATTCCGTGCACCTGTTCTGGCTGTAGGCAAATTGGAAGGGGTCGAGTGTGGGTGGTAGGCAGTTTTGAGGTGAGCCAGGACCAGCCTCTCAAAGCACTTTGTGATGATGGGAGTGAGTGCCATGGGTCGGAAGTCATTGAGGCTCTTGTCGGTGGAGGGTTTGGTCACCGGCACAATGGAGGTGGTTTTGAAACACGTGGGGACAACTGCTTGGGCCAGAGACAGGTTGAAGATGTCCGTCCAGACCTCGGTCTTGCACACTGGACTAGCACACTGGACTAAAAAGCTCACTAAATGGAGAGGCTGACATGTGAAGCAAATTGAGCAAATGCCGCTCATGTTGCATTATTTATGACATATTTATTGGCCATACACTAGATGCACACCTCAATGATGGCTTGATTTCACGAGACCTTTTCACACACTTCTTTCAGCTATGTGGCAATACATTATCGCTCATGCAAGTCTTGATGTTCTCTACTCGTGATATATTGTGTAATGTTTTGTAGTTGCTGAGAGGTGTTCTACCTACTGTAACTATAGCAGCACAGCACCTGCATCATGTTTTCACATCACACAGGGAATTATAACACAGCCATAACACAGAACTGTCCTGATGGTAGACACTCAACACCAACCACTGTACACCTTAATCAGAAGGCCCTCGGAGATTGAGGAATGCAACCTCTAGTTCTGGTTAGACCACAGCCCACCAGTACTCAGCCAGTTCCAGATACTAACCTGTACCTGGGAACCTCTCCTATCCTGTGTTCATTTCATGAACTAAAGCTATGAAGAAACATTTTCGTCATAATTTCTCCATGAATAAGACGAGACATCCATCCATCCATTCTCTTCAGCTTATTCGGGGCCGGGTCACGGTAGCAGCAGGCTAAGCAGGGTTCTCCAGGCCCCCTTCTCCCCCAGCCTCGGGATCCCTGGGGGATCCAGATGTGTTCACGGGCCAGATGAGATATATAATCCCTCCAGCGGGTTCTGGGTCTGCCTTGGTCTCCTCCCAGTCGGACGTGCCTGGAAAACCCCTGACGGGAGGCGCCCGGGAGGCATCCTGATCAGATGCCTGAAACACCTCAGCTGACTCCTTTCAACGCGGAGAAGCAGCTTGTGAAGACCTCGAGATACTTGAACTCCTTCACTTGAGGCAGCAACTTACTCCCAACCCGGAGGGAGCACTTCACTGTTTTCCGGCAGAGAACCATAGCCTCAGACCTGAAGGTGATCACTTTCATCCCAACCGCTTCACACTCGACTGCAAACCGCCCCAGTGCATCCTGGAGGTCACAGTCTGATGTAGCCAACAGAACTACATCGTCTGCAAAGAGCAGGGATGCAATTCTGAGGTCCCCAAACCGGACACTCTCCTCACCTCGACTATGCCTTGAGATTCTGTCCATGAAAACAGAATTGGTGACAAGGGGCAACCTTGGGGGGTCCAACATCCACTGAGTACGTGCTTGACTTTGTGCCGAGAATACGGACACAGCTCTCACTTTGTTTGTACAAGGACCGAATGGCACCTACAACGGCCCCAGTACCCCATACTCCCGTAGTACCTCCCACAGGATTCCCCGGGGGACACGGTCATAAGCCTTCTCCAAGTCTACAAAGCACATGTAGACTGGATGAGCAAACTCCCATGCCCCCTCCAACAACCCTGCAAGGATAAAGAGCTGGTCCACTGTTCCATGGCCAGGACGGAAACCACATTGCTCCTCCTGAAGTTGAGGTTCGACAATCGTCCGGAACCTCCTTTTCAGCACCCTGGAATAAACTTTCCCGGGGAGGCTGAGCAGTGTGATCCCCGATAGTTGGAGCACACCCTCCACTCCCCCTTTTTGAAAGTGGGGACCACCACCCCGGTCCGACCCCCACGCGACATTGAATAGGCGTGTCAGCTACGACAGCCCCACAATGTCCAGAGCCTTCAGCATCTCAGGGCGAATCTCATCCACACCTGGCGCATTGCCACTGAAGAGCTGTTTCACCACTTCAGTGACCTCTTCCAAGGATATGGGTGAGGCTTCCACTAAGGCTTTGGACTCTGCCTCTACCCCAGAGGGTGTGTTGGTCGGGTTCAATGTTCCTTCCACCACCCGACAATATCCTCAGTCTGGGTCAGCAGTTCTCCTCCAAGACTGAGTACAGCCTGAGCTAAGCCCCGCTTTCCCTTCCTGAGTAGACGAACGGTTTGCTATAATTTCTTTGAGGCCAACTGAAAGTCCTTCTCCATGGCCTCCCCGAACTCCTCCCACACCCAAGTTGTGCTGTGGCAATGGCTGAGGCTGCAGCCCTCCTGGCCTCCCAGTACCTGTCTGCTGTTTCAGGAGACCCCTGGGCCAACCAAGCCCGAAAGGCCTCCATCTTCAGCCTGGCACCGACAGCCTTCTGACCACAGCTCCTAGCCACCGCCTCTGCAATGGAGGCTCTGAACATGGCCCACTCGGATTCCATGTCCCCAACATCCCCCGGGATACAAGAGAAGTTCTTCTGGAGGTGAGAGTTAAAGACCCTACGGACAGTGGCTTCCACCAGATGTTGCCAGTTCACCCTCACTACCCATTTGGGTTTACCAGGTCTGTCCGGCAGCCTCCCTAGCCATCTGATCCAACTCACCACCAGGTGGTGATGAGTTGACAGCTCTGAACCTCTCTTTACCGAGTGTCCAAAACATGCGGCTGCAGATCTGCTGATATGACTACAAAGTCAATCATTGATCTTTGGCCTAAGGTGGTCCTGTACCAGGTACACTTATGTTTGAACATGGTGTTTGTTATGGCCAGTCCATGACTAGCACAGAAGTCCAACAACAAAGCAGCACTCTGGTTCCTCCCAATCACCCCCCTCCAGGTTTCTTTATTGTTGCCCACGTGCGCATTGAATTCCCCCAGTAGAACTATGGAGTCCCCGGATTGAACGCTTTCCAAGATGCCCGCCAAGGACTCCAAGAAGGCCGGATTCTCTAAACTGCTGTTTGGTACATAAGCACACACGGCAGTCAGAGCCTTCCCCCCAGCGACTTCAGTCACATGGAGGCGACCCTCTCATTCACCGGGGAAAACTCCAACACAGCGGCGCTCAGCCGGGGACCACACCCTGTGGATCCAGGCCCGGCCACCAGACGCTCGCCAATGAGCTCCCCTCCCAGGTCTGACAGAAGGGGGCCCCGGTTTCCCTTGTCTAGGCGAGGTGACCATCATTTCGTGAAGCTTTTTCATATTAGGGTATTTGAATCGCTCTTAGTCTGGCCCCTCCCGTGGGACCACTTTGCCTTGGGAGACTATTGTCCCGGACAACACAGCTCCCCGGGTCACAGGGGCACCCAACTCCCCCCACCACGATAAGGTGGCGATTCTTTGGGGGGGGGGAGAGACAAGACATTGACGAGCTAAAAATTATATATCTGATATATCTGTTGTGATTATATATATATCTGTTCGGACTGAAAAAAATAAAAATAAAAAAAATAAAAAAACTGTCCGTACTGTCACTTACTGTGTCATTGTTTATTGTTTACTGTTTATATTGTTTATATTGTCTTTATTGTTGATATTGTCTTCACTGTTTATATTGTTTATATTGTCTTTACTGTTTATATTGTCTTCACTGTTTATACTGTTTATATTGTTTATATTGTCTTTACTGTTTATATTGTCCTTACTGTTTATATTGTATATTGTCTACAGTGTTTATTTAATTCCTACTTCACCTGTTGCACCGTGGGCCTGAGAGACACGTAATTTCATCCGTGCTGTATCTCAATATAGTACATTTGACAAATAAAGGAACTTTAAACTTTGAACATTGATATAGACTAGGTGATTGACGTCATTGACGTGATTGACGTCAATGGGCAGACCCTTGGCCTCTTCTTCTGGGAGACGAGGTAGGGGCAAGCCGAGTGACAGGTCTCGAGCTGCTGCCTCCTGGTGGTTAGACCGGGAGAATTTTTCATCTCCGTCCGTGGAAAACCTGGCAACATAATAGTAGACTAATGATTCACTCAGCACAAGGTGTGAAAGGGCAGTGAATGGAGGATCTTGGGGAACCAGTGTTGCGGAGGCCTTACATATACTCCACCTTTCCACACACTCACTGCCAGATTGTATCTTAGCATGGATGCAAGACTCTCCAGCGTTTACCAGATTACTCACCTGCTGCCGAACGTGCCTGTCCCCGACCGGCACCTCTTGTCTGATCCCTGGAGAATGCCGACAAACTTCTGATCCCAATTCCTGTTGTCCAGTACCCGTGTTACTGGACAGTACAATCTGGCCAAGCATGGACCCAGCAGGCAACCCCACGGCATTGGAATGCTTCGACCTGCTCGAGGCTGCCCTAATACAACAGGAGGAGCGGCTGTTGACTGCCACTCGGGCAGACGCACAGCGGGAACACATGATGGGAGCCATGAACGTGTTGATGAACCGACGCATGTCAGTCACGTCGGTGGTTCCGCCGGTTTCGCCGCCATAACCTCCGTCCCCAGGGCCCATTTGCGAACCCCGGGTAGAAGAACCCGAATGTTACACTCGAGATCCGGATGGTTGCAATCCGTTTATTATGAACTGTTCGATTCTGTTTGTGATGCAGCCACACATGTTCACCTCTGAAGGGGCTAAGGTGGCGTTCACCATCATCCACCTGACGGGCAGAGTTCGTCTGTGGGGAACCGCCGAGTGGGAGAGGCAGGCGCCCGCCTGTGCTTCTTTCCAGGCGTTTGCGGCAGAACTCCGCATGACGTTTGGCGGTGGAAGGAGAAACTCAAACACAGCACTGAGTTTGTTGAACATGCGCCAGGGGAGCCAGAGCATGGCGGATTACACTATTGACTTCTGCACCAGGACGAGTCAGTGCGACTGGCATCCCTCTGGACTGTGTGACGTGTTTCTACATGGGCTTGCCCCCTACATGAAAGATGAGCTGAAAGAAAGCCAACGCTTGCCAGTTAAGAGAGAGGTACTGGTGAGCAATGCCCAAATAAAATCCTCCACCCAGATGAAACCTCTTACTCTGGTGAAACTCATCATTCCACAAGGTTCCCAGGCCCTGGCTACCCTTATTAACTTCGGGGCAGACACCAATATAATGGATAAGGACCTCGCCCGACAGTTGGGAATAGACCCGGTTCCCCTACCTCGTCCGACTCCGGCCTACACCCTGGATGGTCACTTACTGGGGACCGTTACTCACAGATGGTCCCGATCCACATCCTCCTGTCGGGTAACCACCATGAGACTGTACAGTTTCACCTGCTGTCATCTCCACGCATCCAGTTGATCCTGGGGTACCCCTGGCTCCGGCGACAAAACCCCCATTTTAACACTATTAAGGAATGGAGCCCTGCATGTCACCAGGTGTGTTTGAGGCAGGCCACTACAACAACCTGCCCACAGACACCCAGCATCCTGCCCAATGTGGTGGGTTTCCCCCGGAGTATTTGGATTATAGCGTGGCAAGCAAGACTAGGGCAACATCGTTTCCACCCCATCGACCATACAATTGGTTCTGCGGATGTCGACCATACAGCCTGGCACGTCTCCACCAAGGAGATGCTTGTTTTCACTATCCGCCCCTGAGAAGGAGGCCATGGAGACTTATATCAATAATTCCCTGGCAGCCGGCATCATTCGGCCATCATCATCACCTGCTGGGGCGGGATTTTTCTTTGTGGAGAAAAAAGATAAGACTTTGAGGTCCTGTATCTTTTTTTGTATCTTTTTTATTACAGGGGACTCAATGAGATAACGGTGAAGAACCGTTACCTGCTTCCACTCATCTCCTCTGCATTCCAGCTTTTGGAGGGGGCAACTATTTTTTCAAAGCTGGACCTCTGTAACGCCTACCACCTGGTCCGGATCAGAGAAGGAGATGAGTGGAAAACCGCTTTCAACACTCCTGCAGGATATTACGAATATCCGGTGATGCCATTTAGTCTCACCATTTAGTCTCACGGTGAACGATGTACTCAGGGACATGTTGTACAGATTCTTTTTGTGTACCTGGATGATATTCACATTTTTTCTAAGTCCAAACTCCCTTCAGCCAAGCAGTCCTGCGGCATGTGTTCAGACTACATGGCCTTCCGGTGGATGTGGTGTCCGACTGGGGTCCGCAGTTCACATCGGGCTTTTGGAGGGCGTTCTGTGCCCTACATGAGGCCAAGGTTAGCCTGTCCTCCGGGTTCCACCCCCACTCCAATGGACAGACCATCAGGAGATGGAAACCATGCTGCGTGATATGGTCTCCCGGAACCCCCCCATCTGGGTCGAACAGCTGCTATGTGTGGAGTACGCCCATAACACCCTGACCAGTTCGGCCACCAGACTTTCTCCCTTCCAGTGTGCATATGGGTATCAACCACCTCTTCCCAGCCCTCCCTGGAGGGAAAGGTTTCCTGCCCGTCCGTCCAGGCTCGGACTACCCTTCTCTGTTCAGCGGAACGGTATTCCGCCTCAGGCAACCGACATCGCACCAGGGCTCCCACCTATCGCATGGGTCAGAGGGTGTGGCTCTCCACCCGGGATCTCTACCCCTACAGGTAGAGTCCAGAAAGTTGACCCCTTGGTTTATCGGTCCTTTTGCGATCCAGAAGGAAATAAACCCAGTCAGGCTTCAGCTCCTGCACTCTATGTGCATCCACCCCACCTTCCATGTCTCCAGGGTCAAACCCGTCCCCTGGTGCCTGTGATTCCGCCTACACCGACCTACACCTCTTGCCTGATCCCCGGAGAACGCAGACAACCTTCTGTTCTCGATTCCTGTTGTCCAGTACCCGTGGTTCCACAATGTTCTCCCCCTGCTCCCCGGCTTCTTGGTATCCCGGCCCGGCCTGTCCTCAACGATCTGTCCGCCAACCCTGCATCGGTACCACGACATTCTTTCTGCTTCCCGGTTTCCTGATTTCCCGACCAGTCCTGTCCCCGACAATCTGCCAGCCAACTCCTTTCTGGTACCTCCACCCGATTGACTGCCTGCCCAACACCAAACCTGCTACTCCCTCCGACAACAATTCCCGTCTTCTTTTATTCCCAAATAAAAGAACATTCAGTATCTGCCTGTGTCCAGTTGTACTGCATCTGGGTCCAAATCACACCCGTAACACATTCATATGAAACAAACATAAACCACCCTGTATTAATCAGCCTCACCTGGGCCAGTTAGAGTCTGGGGTTGGGTGAGGCTGCACACCTGTGATGTTTTGGCTAATCAATGCCAATAGCATGAAGCAGTTAGAATTGTACTACCTGCTCTGTCAAACGCTGCAATAAACTGGTGTATTCAACATCTACCATTATCCTGAGTCACTGTAGGTAGTGGGTGGTATGGTCCATTGCCACGACCACTTTCAAATATAGCAGAGCAGCACACAGGAAGGGGTGCAGAGGAGGACAGTAATGCAGGCTGACCGGTGTTCCCCAGGATGCGGTCCCAGGGCTGCTGAGTGAGGATGTTGAGGAGCAGCGGGGAGAGGAGGGGCATGAGGGACCACAACCTCACTGTGCTGTCCCTGCTGCAGCTGGCCATGGTGAAGGGCCGGCTTGGGTGGCACGTTAACCCTGAACACATGTGGCAGAGAAAGGAGAGATTGAACGGCTGTGATGATGGTTGCTCTCTTAGAAGGAAGAGCAATTCATCAAAATATTATTGAGATCACAATATGGCCATGTGCAATATTCAAATTGCAGGAGCTGCTTTTTTTGGATTGAAGGGTAAAATGTGTACATGTACATTTATAACATCTGTACTTAAGTACTGTAGTGAATGTAGTAAATCTTATCGCCAATCGTTAATTTCTATATTTTATCTTACCATATTGTACCGCCCTACTATCTAGCTATCTTATGATTGTGGTTGGGTTAGCTTTAGGTTTTAGGTTTGTTCCCAACAGCTTTTAGTTTCTTATAAAATGGTTACCGCTCATTCAATATACACAAAAAGTCACTGCTGCATTTACCGTAAACATCGGCTCCATGGTCATACACAGTGTCTAGGCATGTTCCATCCCTGGTGTCCCACACACGGATCGTGTAGTCCCAAGAACCTGGTGCATGACACATACACAATAGGATGACTCCACTACTGCCCCCTCATATGGTATTCACCTGGTATTATGATCAAGGGTTTTTACCTGAGGTGAGAAGATATGGGACCTCTGTGTTCCACAGTAGACCCCTGACAGGAGCGGTGTGGCCACTCAGCACATTGATGCAGACATCCTGGGTGTAGTCCCAGATCCGCACAGTGCTGCACATAGGAAAAGAGACAAGAAGGAAAGGGGGTAGAAAAGACAGATATGATCAACTGACACATGTAGGTCAAACGAAGGCTATAGTATTTTGTATTTTGAGAAATTCTTCCTCGGCAAAGCTTCTTGCATGTGCTTTAAAGGGGCTCTATTATACCACCAGATGTAAGCATGATCAGACATTACAAGCCGTTTAAAAATTGTCATGTGGCATTGTGATCTCAAGTGGGAGTGTCCTCTGAGATGTATAAGGACTAGATCAGTCTACCAGCCAACCCAGTAGACTCTACCAACTGGTAAACTGATCTAGTCATCATAAATCTAGGTGGAGGACGCTCCCACTTGAAAACAATCAGACAGATGTTTTACGGATATGTATCGGGACTCGGGACACCCAGCTTGAAACCTGGACAATCCCGGCACAAACCTTGCACAAAACACACAAAATGTTACACACAGCACCTTTAAGCAAAACAAGTATTCTATATTCTTCAACATATATACTACTCATATCCCTGTTCACTACAACAAACTGTCTCCCTTACCCATCATCAGATCCAGAGCAGAGTATTCCCTCTCTTAGCGGGGACCAGCGTACATGAAACACCTTAGCCAGGTGTCCTGTGAACACTTTCAACGGCTGCTCAGAACTAGTGGCCAGGTAGTATACACGGACATTTTTGTCCTCACAGCCAGTTGCTATCATATCCCTACCGAGAGAGAGAGAGAGAGAGAGAGAGAGAGAGAAGAAAGGATGTAAAACCATTATTTAAAAAATGCTGGAATGTAATTTGTCCATCAATATTAAATATGTTTGATTGCTTGGTGTGTTTTAACACTAATACTATTTGTCAGTGATGTTTGTGTACTATATACTGTGTTCTGGTATCTCAGCAACAAGAGTCTTAATAGTTTCTAGTTAGTGTGGAAAAAACGGAAAAATGTGTTTGGTGCTCAGCGATAAAGCAACCTAAATCTAAAATAATGTAATTACATTATCCCGAAAGATTAATAACTTGACTATCTGAGTTTCACTCCACTTAACAATTGTGAAAAAAAAGTATGGAAGTTGTGCAACGAACTGGCAACCACTGGAATGGCATGGAAGGGGGAAGGGGGAGTGTGACATCCAGTGGCTGAATGTTATCAATGTTACCAATTGTACCTTAAACGATGAGGGATAGGAATAGGAATGGTTGTAAGTAAAACATTGGTTTTGTACTATCCTGTTGTTCAAAAGACTTACTTGTTGTTCTGGCTCCAGTCACAACCAAAGACAGCCGCAGGATGTTTGTACTTGTGGAGGACTTTTCCATCAATGGTCCGAATAATACTGGTAAAAAGCACCATATTCAAACCCAAATGCACAATGTAAACAATGCACAGTGTATGTATTTACTACAAGAATACAGCATTCTAAATACTTAGTACTGACCAGAACCCATCTCCACTACATGTGGCAATCCTCTTCGAGTCCTTGTGGCTCCATGATATACAGAAGATGCCATTCTTTCCATGCTGAAGCAGAAACCAAACAGCAATGTGCCAATTAAACATATGGATTGCCTTAGGCCTAGTCCACAGGTACTCAGGTATTTTTTTAATAAACATAGCATGTGTTTTGGCCTTTTGTCCACATGCAAACTCTTTCAGTCGCTCGTCTTTTGCAAGACTCCTTCCATCCAGGGTGAAGACATGTAGACAGGGGAAACCGATTAATTCATTATTATATCATAAATTTACAAATAAATAATTGAATTAATTACCAGCATTAGAATTGAAATAAAAAAGCAATACAACCAACCAGTATAGCAGTCACAAAAGTCAAACAAAATGCTTGTCACACAATTGTGGGACGCCACTATCTCCTTTCCTTTTGTAAAGGTGTACCCTATGCCTAAGTAGATATGAAAGGATGTATTGAAGCATCTTTCCTGAGCGTTTAGAGCATTCGACCGGCTCTTATCATGGCTGCCACTTAGATATTTCCGGGTTATTCACTCATTAAAGAACCTTCCTAAGCAAAAAAGACAATTTGAACGCATCACTTCAACACACGAGTCCCCCCATTCTCGATGTACCATTGTTGTTCGCCTAATAGGTTCTATGGCTGCCTGTTTGTTTGGAACTTGTTTGGCTATTAACTGAGTTGAGGTGCTTATGTGGACAGGATGTTTTTTTCAAATGAAGCCTTAGATGAATAATGACACTCCAACAGTTCACAATGCCTCTATTGCCAGTGAAGCCCACCTCATTAAAGCGGGTGATGGTCTTTCCCTTCTTCACATCCCAGATGAATGCTCCGTTACGAGACGTGGCCCCAGCTATGCAGTTCAGATCTCCTTCAACAAAAATAAATAGGCTCCATATCCACATATGCTGCTGGCAATAGAAGTTTATACTGAACATGGATGTGCCAATATGATCATATTGGTGGATTAATACACCAAAATGATAAGTCATGTTGATTCATGTTTTATGATTAAGATTTCTATCATGAAAGACAGATCTATTCCAATTTGTAGGTTTTGACTGTTTGGCATGTATGCGTGTGTGTGTGTGTGTATGTGTGTGGTATCACTCTACCAGGGGCCCAGGAGAGAGAATAGACCACACCCTCATTGCCAGGGGAGGTGTACACAGCCGTCAGTGTGTTGGTATCCCAGACTTTAATCGTCCCGTCAAAGCTAGCGGTGGCCAAGAGGTTAGGATCATCTGGTTTAAATTTGCAGTCAAAGATGGTCTCCACATGGCCCTGGAAGAAATGAAAAGTACATAACAATGGTATACCAGGTTGAGCTGTATCAATCAAAACGAAATTACCTACTTAATCTTAAAACTAGAAATGGTATAATATAAAGAGTTCATTGATTTTCACTCAATGAACCGGTTAAAGGTTGCATTGATTTTCTCATTCCAGATGATACCATGCATTCATAAATATAGTAATTGCATACATGTTTATTACCAATGAAACTAATGCACTGGGTGTGCATCTACGCAGATTCAATGTCTTCCTATGATTACAACACAGATATTTTGATATACCAGGTCCCTCAGGAAGTCCCATTTTTTGGATCCCATGTCGTACAGTCCGACTCCGCCGTCCATAAAGCAGCATACGGCGTGTCCAGGGGGCAGGGAGAAGGACTGGTTCTGAGACAGAGTTGGAGGGGGCACAGCCTCACTTGTGGAGCTTGTGTATTGACTCTTATTGGGAGAGTAGGACCCCAGGGCTATGGAGAGGGGTACAGTGACGTAGGATGATGGATTCCATTATATTCATATTATCATCAAGACAAATGTAGTAAGTAACAATATCGTGATTGAGCCTGATATATGGACAGAATAGGCAAATATAATGGATAATGTTTTCAGAAATGCAGATCGTAAAGTGGGTTATCCTTAAAACTATTATTATTATTTATTTCTGAACCGAAACATTTATGTGGGGAATATATACATGACTAATGTAAGTCTATGTTCTATTTTAGGATATATTTACTATGTGAGGCTATTTAGTGTGCAACATTATTAAGTAATATACTATTCCTTATCAAGGAAAGGAGAAAAACACAATTCCAATTAATTGTGCACACACCGACCTGCTGATACTATTAACTCTATCTGTGTTTCGATGTGTTCATCTTTACATTGTTGTAATGCTTCTGAAAGTTCTGTGAAAATATGTTTTTGCAAGTGATCTCCAGTGCTGACTAACTTGGTTTAAAATATTACCTTTCTTGGTAGGAGGTGAGTTGAGGACATGCAAGGCATGAAATCCTGTCTTCTTCAGTTTAATGTTATTCAGAGGGGTACAGCGGGACACATTCCATATTCTCAGTACCCCAACTTGAGAGTCTGTGACAAACAGGTTCACAGGGACATTTAAAGTACATATGAACAACAAACATCAACTTGCTTATTGATGTACGTAAAAACAAACTTGATTGAGTGAATGGCAAGTAGACTTGTAATGTTGTAAGCATCATTCATTCTTTTGGAGGCACACTTCCACATCTCTTTCTGCATCATGACCTCTCAACCATTTTTAATTTGCGATTTGAAGAGAGATTCAAAATGCTTACGTATGTAAACAGGGTTAGTGAATTTTAGGCGATTTTAGAGAAACCAGCTGAAAAAGCTAGATTTTGAATGTATACAACCTGAAAAATCACAGCCCATCCTTCAGCGCTTCCTCCAAAGTCACTCCTACAGAACACATGAACCCACAATGCCTCCAAGATCGTAGCGTTCTCAAAGTCTTTCTGTTGCTGTAAGTCTTTCTGAAAGCTGTTGCAGGTACTTTCTTTTTCCAACTGGCTCGCTTTAACTTTAAGGGTCTGCCTGCCTAGCCTTGTAAGAGACTCCAGGCATGTGCAATGAGCAAGTGTACAAGCAGAGTGTGCACAAGTTGGCAGGAAGGTAAGTAGACAGTCAGGTAGGCCATCATTCATAATTTAATTCGGCCCTTATGAAATGATTGGGCAAGCTTTTTAGAGCACTGCGGCTGCCACAGATCACCCTTTTTCTTCTTGTTTATTAATCTAGTATTTCATTTATTAATTGCTATTGGGATGAAAAGAGAATTTCAAGAGATATAACAAAAAGGTACAATAACAAAGTTCCTATCGGTATGTGAATGTCCATTTCCTAGTTCATATACAGATGTTGACATGATATATTGCTTACCTCCGGTGATAAACAATCCTGGCGCAGATGGAACCCAGGCAAGACACTGAACAGAGGCGGCAGCCGAAGGAAAGCAGAAGGATGTGATGCAGGTCAAGCCCTCGCTGTCCACCAGCCTGATGCCGTTATGCAGGTTAGACACTGCAGTAACACAGAGGACATACTATGTACAGTTTATGAAAATGGATACATGTCTTTCACAGCCATTACATTTTAAAGAAGAAGAATCGGACGGACAACCCCCATCTTTATTGTCGTGGTCACACCATGCATGTACACCTGTGCACGGCGGCCCTCCCAACCCACCCCACACACACACACACGCCCCCATAGGTGTCGCCGTGAAATTGGTCCTCCGCTTTTAACCCATCCATGGCCATCTTCCTCCGCGGTCAGGCCAGGAGCGGTGGGCAGCTAGTGCAGCGCCCGGGGACCACCTCCTTCCAACCACCGCTGGTCAGGCGACGGTCTTCTTCCATGTTTTTTAGAGGGGTTATATATACAGTGTATTTGACCAACTCCCTTCACACATACATACACACATATGCACACGCACGTGCACACACACACATACTCTCTGTTTTGACATCCCTTTTTCAATAATCATCGTTTATTTCTTCTTCTCACTTAGCTGTAAACACACCATCGTCACATGATGCAGTTTGTGACTCAATTCTTTGTTATTCATGCACCAAAAAATGATTCTAAGCTATTTGGATGGCATGAAAGAATATCCCTTATTATCCCAATATTCCACAGATCCATCTCATCCTAGGAATAGCATGAAATAAAGCATGAAGCATGCTCTGGGTGTCCTACCCAGTAGATAGTCGGTGGATAGCGGATCCCACTCCAGGGCTGTGATGGGGTCCTCCTCATCAGAGCCCTCTAAGGACTCAGGACGCAACACATGCTTCTGACACTTAGACCCTGGGAGCAGGTCACAAATTAGCAATACATTCTTGTCTATTGTCTAAAATACTGATGAAACAAAGGTTACATCATAATAGATACACATATATATCTATATGTAGAAAGATATTGATCTATATCTATCATATAGATATAGATCAATATCTATAGATCAATATTGTCCAGTAAATGTATTTCCAATGAGCCTATTCAAGAAATTTGCACCAAAAATTTGCACCAAACTTATTATGGTATTAACTCAAGACATCCAGACAAAAAATCTAAACATTAAAGTCCATATGTAAATAAAGTTATGTGTAATAAAGTGTAAAAAAATATTGAACACACTAAGAAAAAGCAGTACACCACAGCAAGGAAAGGCAAGGAACCAGCTGAAAACCATAACTAATTAGGAGGCAACTCTACCTCCAATCTGTGCTAATTAATGTCAGTTGGGTTAGAATATATTGATGGGCTGTAAAAGGGTTTTTTTGTTACCAAAGTGCCACACAAGAAACATCTAATGATGGGTAAAAGCAAACTTTAAACGAGCTTCAAGACATGTTGATGCCAAAAGACGAACCAAAATGGAACTTTTTGGCTGTCACACAACACACCATGTTTGGAGGAGAAATGGCAAGTGCACATCACCTAAAGAACACTATACCAACGTTTGGAGGTGGAAGTATCATGGTGTGGGGCTGTTTCTCCTCTCGTGGTACTGGCAGGCTTCATATCATTGAAGGAACAATGAATGGAGCCATGTACAGAGAGATTCTTGAGATGAACCTGCTGCCAGGATGCTGAGGATGAGACGTGGGTGGACCTTCCAGCAGGACAACGATCCAAAGCATACAGCAAAGGAAACTCGCAATTGGTTTCAGAGAAAGAAAATCAACTTGTTGGAATGGCCCAGTCAATCACCTGACTTAAACCCAATTGAACATTTGTGGAAGCATCTGAAGATCCAGATTCACAAGAGGGCCCCCCGCAATCTTTAAGATTTAAAGACAATCTGTGTAGAGGAATGGGCCAAAATCACACCTGAATACTGCGGCCGATTAGTTACTTCATACAGAAAGCGCCTTGAAGCTG
>OMOU01088577.1:4866-16710 GCA_900312585.1 Malacocephalus occidentalis
GGCCGCTCCGAGCGCTT
Source organism: Malacocephalus occidentalis (assembly GCA_900312585.1). Taxonomy (NCBI): domain Eukaryota; kingdom Metazoa; phylum Chordata; class Actinopteri; order Gadiformes; family Macrouridae; genus Malacocephalus; species Malacocephalus occidentalis. The sequence continues at coordinate 4,884 of OMOU01088577.1, forward strand.
CTAGTCAAGTGGTGTTCACTGCAGAGCGATATGACATCTAGCCCCACCCCTTTAGACATCTAGCTCCACCCCTCTGGATGTCTAGCACCCACTTCTTATTGTTAGTTTTATTATTATTATTACTAGTAGTAGTAGTAGTAGTAGTAGTAGTTTTTCTCCTGAAACTTTTGCACGGGAGCTCATATTTTCTGAAAATGTCCATGTGGCTAGAGGGCTATCCCAAACGTACATACAGCGTTTTTTGTGTCCATCGGCCAATGCCTCTAGCACTTCCAACAGGCCAAAGTTGCTATATTCAAACGCTCATAACTTTTGCCCTGATTGAGCTAGAGACCTGCAATTCGGCCATTTAGAATTTTCTGGAAAACATACTTTTGCGAACTCCTTCCACATATTTGAACCAAACCTGCTTTGTTCTGTTCAGTGGACACACATTATCAAAAATGATGTGTTTGTGGCATCCATACCTAAACAGGAAGTGGTCAGATCTCCTAAACTTAGTGTCACCAAACTCAGTGGACACATTCAACATTAGGCCCTGAGGCCACGCCCACTTTAACGAGCAGCTGCACCTTAAGGGGGTGTTATACTAGAGACCAGGTCCTTTAATGGGTTCATGTTAGGATTAACCCTAATCAAAATGTCAGATTCTAGGTAACGTTAACATCAATATCTGACCAATTATAGTAGGGCTGCAGGATATATATTGTATATCATATATTGTGATGACAATATGACATGTCAAGTGTGCACCGTTCTAATAAATGTATCTAATGTATTATCATTATTCATTTTAGTATTATATGTGTACATCCATTTGAAATTATGAATACATAAAATATATATGAAATTCACGTCTTTTCTTTACCACCATTCCCTCGACATCTTTCCTCACAAACCCACTCTTAAGTGCTGCTCGTCATCCTATATCAAAACCTCTACTAATCATAATGATGACAGGCTGGCTATTACAAGCGATTATATCCTATAAAGGAAAGAAATCTGCCGATCCGTCATCCATACTAGTGTGTGTGATTTTTTTAAAACTAGAATATACAATCTACCTTTTTAGCTGTATGCTAACCTGAAGCAAATCCATGTGTCTTTGGGTGTTTTCACAGAGTCCTCTTTAAAAGAACCAAACTTGATTGATGCGTAGTATTTGGCATGTTGTGAATATTTGTAAGGAGTTGTCTAGCTCAGGAAGTTTAAATCTAAATAATCATACGAACTACTTAGAAAGTTAAGACATAAGTAAATATAATTCCACTGATCATGATTTGTTTATTGTGAAACGGACTGAATTGTTCAACGCTGTGAATCCGGAACGCACAGCTCCGCACAGATGTGTGCTTCTTGTCTATCTGCCGACGAGCAAGTCAAGCATCACTTCATCCAGAGGGGTGGAGCTGGATGTCCAGAGGGGTGGAGCTAGATGTCCAGAGGGGTGGAGCTAGATGTCCAGTAAGGGGGAGCTAGACATCATTGCTCTGCAGTGAGCACCTTCTCCTTCTAGTTGAAAATATCAGAACTTTTTGGAAAGCTGCTGGTTTTAGTCACCAGCGCCTTTTTGACGATCAAGCGCTTCATCCCAGTGCTTCCCAGCGTCACGCCAGCACATTTCTGCCAGAGAAAGACTCGGGGCCTAACAGTGTAATCACAGAGTGGGAGCGGCATCCTTGTACCTCATCTCCCATCAGACAGGGAGAAAGGTCAACGCCTAGCTTGTGTCTGTATCACCTTTAAGATCTATTACCACACTAGAATTGGCCCCGTTCTGCCCTTTCTCTATTGACATTAACTGGGGAACTCACACAGCAAGCCAACGATGGCAACACATGAAACCACACCGTGGCCCCGTCACACCATGTCATGTCCTGTCACGTCATTCTCCCGGTGCCTGGTATGCAGAAAACCTACCAATTATGAAGCTTTTATTCTACTATGAATGCTTGAAAACTGTTCTAGTCTTGTCTTTATGTCCTACAGTAATATATTGTTGTCTCTCTTTCGACAAATGTACTTATTGTCAGTCACTTTGGATAAAAGCGTCTGCCAAATGCCATAAAGGTAAATACATACATTAATATGCACGAGATGAGGGTGTCAAACATGCGGCCCCAGGGACCATTTATCTGTAATCAGACAAAATCTTGTCGTTCCTACAAATAACCACTGAGTTGCATGAGTGGAGGGACCTGGAGATTCAGTCAACCCTTCTGACTTGACAGAGGACCTCCAATTGGAAAGTATTTCCAAAGTGATATCGCGTTAAATGGCACATATTCTACTGAGGGTGTGATGTACCTGGGATAAAATGAACCCAATATAAAAACGTTTGCCTCATTTAGCCTGTCCATGACCCTAAATATATATAAAACACTTTGACTTTGATGTAGAACCGATCATGGATAGGATGTGAACAGGCATTTTCAGTTATAAATATGAATACAAATGAATATTATGTTAGTCTGGCCCACGTTGAGTCACATTTGGTCTGTCATGACACTCAAATGAGTTTGACACCCCTGCCCTAGATGGTTCAAACAGCCGAGGGTGAAAGCGAAATGGCCCACAGCTTACAGAAGTGAACCAGAGAAGAGTAAACCTGAGAACATAATGGTGCAGACCACAGTGTGAACAGGGACACAATCTCTATTTCAACACTTGCACTGCTGCTATTACTGCTACTGCTGCTACTGCTGCTGATGCTACTGCTACTACTGCTGCTGCTGCTACTGCTGCTGCTGCTGCTGTTACTGCTGCTACTGCTGCTGATGCTACTGCTGCTACTGCTGCTACTGCTGCTATTGCTGCTACTGCTGCTGATGCTACTGCTGCTACTGCTGCTACTGCTGCTGCTGCTGCTGCTACTGCTATTACTGCTACTGCTGCTACTGCTGCTGCTGCTACTGCTGCTGCTGCTGTTACTGCTGCTACTGTTGGGTGTTAAGTTTCACCACTGAAGCAAAGATGAGATGAACAGATGAGAACACAGAAAAAAGGAAGACCTCTTACCATGCCACGAGAAGACTTTCAGAACAGATTGAGAGACGAAGCAATAACAATATTGATTATCATATAATCCCCACTGTGACTTTTCATTTAATTTCAGGTGTTTTTAAGTGAGATCAAACACCTCCACTGTGGCGGAATGAAAAGAATAATAATGCAAAATGAATAAATAACTACAATGAGCTGATAAGTTACCTTCATGATGATGAAGAGCACCAGGGTGACGAAGACATTGACCTGCGGGTGCTGCCAGGCCTGCAGGTGGCCCAGGTAGTCAAAGTCCTCAGCGATGCCCTGCTTGGCCCAGGTCCTGTTGTCTAGCAGAGTCACCAGGGCCTCCTTCTGGGTCAGCTGTGCAGAACACAGGAAGTGACATCATCAACCCTCAGTCGACACTGAACGGGTATCAAGGCGCACCATTGTAATTGTGGCAGAAAAGGAAAATTGTGATGTGGTGACAGGATTCAAAATGAATTGGGTTCAAATTGGGTAAACCTTAAACTTAATTAGCATTAACATGTCCGTAGCACTGTTAAGAGCACCTCACTAAGAACACTAAACACCAAAATTGGTGTGTGGGGTTCCACTGTTATGTTAGTGGAGTCAGTGGTGCAGACTGAACACCTCTCTGTTATGTTAGTGGAGTCAGTGGTGCAGACTGAACACCTCTCTGTTATGTTAGTGGAGTCAGTGGTGCAGACTGAACACCTCTCTGTTATGTTAGTGGAGTCAGTGGTGCAGACTGAACACCTCTCTGTTAATGTTGGTGCAGACTGACTGCAGACTGCACACCTGATCCCGATAGTGAGGTGCCTGGTACGACAAATGTGCCTGGCGCCATATGAAATCCAGCATGTCGGCCAGCGACACAGCTGGTGTGTGTGTGTGTGGGGGGGTCTGTGTGGGTGTGTGTCTGTGTGTGTGTGTGTTTTTGGGGGCTTAAAGAGGTGCAGTGAAGAGGAGGCAGTGGAATCGGCAGCTTATTGTGGCAGAGTTAGAAGAGCCTGACTCACCCTTTGTATTTGAAAGAGAGAACACAGGAAGTGTGTTTATGTGTGTGTGTGTGTGTGTCTGAATAGATTGAATGGTTAATACCAGTAATTAGACAGATGAGGGATGATAATTGGAAAGCAGTGTGCATTAGACGCACACTCAGGTGAGTCATAGGCCAAGCTCAGTAGATTATTTTTAGTACGCTTTATACATACAGTATATATATATAGGGTTTATATATATAGGGTTTTTTAAATAAACACATTTCTGTGAAATTCAGTTGTTGGTGTGCAAAAAGCATGTCTACATCTATAGAGATATACGTATGTGTGTGTGTGTGTGTGTGTGTGTAGAAACAAACCTTGCCAGCCATGAACTGTCCGAAGCCGGGGGGGAAGGTGAGCGTGGACACCAGCAGAGTGACCAGCGCCGGGTACAGCAGGCGTCTGGGGGCCAGGGACACACCGGGGTTAACAGGTCACGGAGGCAGAGACAGTCGAACAACAGGTTGCCCATAATGTTATTGGCAATTCAATACTTCTTTGTTGCCCTCGACTTTGAAATAGGTTGCTCATGTTGCGTATGTGTGCAGTATATGGGCTGTTTCAGTGATTCAAAATCCAGCGTCATTTTGCTGAATGAAAAAATACCCAAGAAATAACCAAACAAAATAAAAGTCTATGAAATGTGAACTACTTTCATCGTTACTTCGGGGGAAGTTTTAATAAAAAGCAGAAGGGGAAAGGGAACCCAGGAGTCATTACAGGCTGCTGTGATTGATACGATATCTAATGCTGGCTGTGGAACAATAGAGGAAAAAAACACTGGCAGGGCCTCGTCACTCTGGTTAGAATGCTGTGTGTATGCTGTGTGTGTGTGTATGTGTGTTTGTGTGTGTGCGTGTGTGTGTGTGGAGGGTGGAGGATGACATCATCAGACTCACTTCTTCATGAGGAACTTGTTGATGGCCTTCTGCTTCCTGATGAACTGCACGATGAGGCGGTTCAGGTAGACGAACAGAGCCCCGCCAAAACCACTGGCAATACTGCACACACACACACAGTACACAGTCATTACATACTTGGATACACACACACACACACACACAATGTTCACAGTAGATAACCGTGAGCCTGCTGTCTAATGCAGAGAGAGACAGAGAGAGAGAGAGAGAGAGAGAGAGAGAGAGAGAGAGAGAGAGATTTTATTTAATTTTTATTTTGAATTTCAACTATAGTATGTCGACACAACTTTCTTAAGACAAAACATAAAATAATATTAATTAAAATCAAATGAAGTAAAAAGAATGCTACTACTACTAATAATAAATCCAACAAAAAAATGCAAAAAAAGTATAAACCAAAAAATCTAACAAACAACAACCCATCAAATAGACAAACCATCACTAGTCGATTCAGACCAGCCCATCTCCAAATACAAGTGTGCCTTCTACTACTTCACACATGGCCTTTCATCTCTCTGTAAAACTTATAGTCTATCAAGATTCTTGACCTTGCGACCTGACAAAAAAAAAATTACTTTCAATTTTTTTTTACAACTTGCATGAATTGCCATCTTTTCCTGCCCAATTACAAAATTACAAAATAATTCCCCAAAAGACACAAAAACAAGAGTCTGGGGCATTCTAAAAACAGTGAAAAATTGTTTCCCTCTGTAAACAGAAAAGACAAACATTAGACACGCTGGGGTTTAACAGCGAGATAAAGAGTTGACTGCCACTATACCACAAGTCAGCAACCTCCTTAATCAATGGTGGTTTGTATAGTACCCTCCACTCAGGCCTGACTTTCTCCTTTAGGCCAAAGCAAACCCTCCAGGGACTGTTGCCTGTCACTCTGGTGTCAAGACAACAGCCTCATGCTGAATGTCTCCAAAACTAAGGAGGTGATTGTGGACTGTAGGAGGACACAACAATGTCAGAGGACTTACACACCACTGGGGATAAATGGGACTGCTGTGGAGAAAGCCTTCTTCCACATTAGCCCCCATGGTAGCTTGACACCTGCAGCTACATCATTGCCAACTGCCAATGCCTCACTTTTTCCCCAGTTGACCCTTGCAGATGAGATCAAACTGTGGAGGCCGACCGTTTCTTCCTGGCTACCCAGCGCTTTGCCACTGACGTGTTAGCCCCGACAGGCAGTTTCATGCCCTCGGTCAGAGACGTACTGACTAGTAAAAGCCCCGTAGCCACCGACAGCTGTGCTAGATCCATGCACGTTTCGTCTGAAGGTGAGGAGGTGTCGCTCCCCGTGCAGCTCCAAGCCGGTGGCAAAATGCCTAAGCCTGCGCCCTGTCATGGCCATGATTGTGGGCACATCAAACTGACTGGACGCCCGAAAGGGAGGCCGCCTTCAAGGCCATCAAAGCCGCCCTAAGCCAAACCGCCATGTTGGCTCACCCATCACCTAAGGCCTCTATCACCACTGATGCATCTGACTACGACGTCGGCGCGGTGCACAAGCAATGGGTCGACGGTGCCTGGCAACCGCTAGCCTTTTCCAGCTGTCAGCTAACCCCCAGAGAGCGCAAATACTCGTTCAAGAGAGAGCTCCTCTGCCTCTGGTTGGCTGTCCGGCACTTCCGGCTCCTGCTGGAAGGCCGTAGGTTTACGGCGTTTGTGAACCACAAACCCCTCACGTTCGCCATGTCCAAGGTGGCCGAGCCTTGGTCCGCCCGTCAGCAATGCCAGCTCTCATTCATATCATAGTACACCACGGACATCCAGCACATAGCCGACAAGTTCAACGCGTTCGCAGACTGCCTCTCCAGAGCAGTCGTTGGGGCCATTCAGCTGGGTCTCGATTACCTCCGCATGACCAGGTGGGACCAGAGGGCTTCTGACCATGGGGTCCAAGCCCTCAAGGGTTTGGGTACTGGGTTACGCCTGGAGGAGGTCACAATCGGTGACTTAGATGCTGGTCCCCGTTAGCTGGCAAAGGCCTGTTTTCGAGGTGGTGCACAACCTCTCCCACCCCAGCAGGAAGCCATCTGTCAAGTTGGTTTCTCAAAAGTTTGTGTGGCGTGGACTAAAGAAAGACGTGAAAGTCTGGGTCGACTCATGCGTGGCCTGTCAACGTGCTAAAGCGCACCGCCGTACTCAGGCCCCTTTCGAACCTTTCACTGTTCCCGAGAGGAGGTTCGATCATGTCAATGTCGACCTGGTGGGCTCACTGCCCTCCTCTCATGGCTTAACCTACCTCCGGTGTACTTGGCCTCCGGTGCGCCCCCAAAGAATACTTGCAGTCCTCATCTGCTGAGCTTGTCTACGGCCAGACCCTGCGGGTCCCCGGGGATTTCATCCCAGACGCCACTGTTCCCTGGTGTACGGCCAGACAAAGCTCCTCCCTGCAGGAGGCCGTCGGGGCATTCACACCCATCCCCACGTCTCAGCACGGCACCCCTGCATTCCAGGTGCCCCCTAACCTGCACTCAGCGGGTTCGTGTTTGTTCACCATGACACACACTGCGGTCCCCTATGTCCCCCCTATGACGGCCCGTTCAGGGTCCTACAGCATGGGGACAAGAGCCTGGTAGTGGACATTGGGGGTAGGCCTGAGACTGTCTCCATTGATAGGATTAAGACTGCTCACTTGGATGTTTGCCAGCCATTGGAATTGTGTGAGCCCCCACACCGGGGCCGTCCTCCCGGACATCACAACCCGGTTCCTGTCAGGGTGCCCAGCGGTCCTCCCGCACCTCACCACCCGGTTCCTGTCAGGGTGCCCGCGGACCTGCCTATACCCTTACCCCCTGACCTCATGGTCGGCATGGCCACACCTGATGCCCCTTTCTCCTCGACCCCTGTCCTCCGCACCCGCCGGGGTCGAGTCGTCGTTCCTCCTCGACACAGGGGTTTTGACTATGGGTGAATTCTGGGGAGGCTTGTGTGGTGGGTTAACATAATTCACCCGCAGAACTAAGAGTTGGGAGAATGATTCCGCACGGACTGTTAAGTATGCGGGACCACCGCAGTTCTTCATTCTAACATGTGGTTCAATGGTCCATGTTGTGTTAGCTGTTGCTAAAGCTAATGTCCGTTAAACGCCTAGCATTGGCATTTGATAGTCCGCCTCCCGTCTCTCGGCACTACAATATAAATATTATTGATTAAGCCTAACTCAGGGGTCGGCTCTTGAGTCCCTCTGCAGTGGCTCCCTGTAGCTTTGAAAAAAATAATAACTAAAATAAAAACAGGTGGCTAATCTTGAGTTTCCGAGAACCTGTCAGCATTCACAGGAGTATGTCAACCCGATCTTGAAATTGGCCAACATAGCTGATAAAGAGTTATGGGTGTCCATGGCTGATAAAGAGTTATGGGTGTCCAAAGTTCAAAAGCCTGACAGCTGATCTTAAATATGTCGCCCGTCAGAAGGCTATTCTCGCTCGGGAGCACAAATGGAGCGATATTGAAAACCTCCCCAAACCCGACAAACTTGTGTTTGAAACATGGAATGTCATTCCCGACACTGATATGAACATGAAGAAGTATGCATTTGGAGTCCTGTCCATCTTTGGCTCCACATACTTATGCGAGCAGCTTTTCTCAAGCATGAACTATATAAAATCCAAATATCGCTCGTGCCTCACAGACGACAGCCTGCAGTCCCGTGTGAAGATCAAAGTCACATCTTACAGCCCCGATACAGAGAAGCTCAGCAGTGATATTCAGAAAGAGAAATCACATTAAACAGGTGAGAACACTATCCTTTAATAGGCTATTATTTAGCACCTTAGAACCTGAGCTGATGTAGTTGTGTTTTATGTTCAGGCTCGATGGTTGATTGCTGTACGTGGGACAAAACAGAAGAGGATGACAACAAACCGAAATGGACTGAAGTCCTAATTATATACAAACTGGCATATTTTGATGTTAATCTACAAATAATCTACAAGGTGTTCAATTATTGTATTTTCATACTTTATAAATGATGGATTCACCATTTCTAAATTAAGCATTATATCAGTTACAAACCAGTTATTCAGGAGTTTTCAATGGTTCATAGGTTCATTTAGAAAGTGTAAGTAAATAATGAACAAACTATTTAGATGTGCATTTATGCATGCATTTATAATGAGTTAGACATGCAATAATGGTTATTGAGTGTGTTAATAGATGTATCAGTTCAAGTATTTTGTGTGACCTCATCTAAAGTGAGGACTATCTCTGCCTTACAAAGCATTTACAAATGAAATTGAAAGGCAATACCTAATTCCAGCAGTACCCAACAAAAAAAATGATTTAAAACATTTTTTGTGAATCAATTCCAATCCCTCTGTATATAGTATAACTAAATACAAAACGTTATGCTCTGTTTTATCTTAATTTTAAGGGACATTTTTGCGGCTGTGTATGAATTTTATTTTGTGGAGAGGGGTCAAAATGGCTCTTTTGATAGTAAAGGTTGCTGACCCCTGGCCTAACCGAATTATTTAAACAACAGTTTGAAAAGATTCCATCCATGCGTTTTGAGCCAAATACGTGGTTGGGTGATCATTCTGAGGCGTTTTCACTTGCCGTGGTAATTATAGGATATGCGCGTTCTTCTTCAAAGCTGTCTTTTTGGCTGTGAGTGCCTCAATATGGCCTCCATCTCCTGTGGACTCAATCTTTAGTGCTTTCATTGACCTGGCTCTGTTCCTGATGACATTGAGAGTATACTGTTCACAGAAACTCTTGACCTGGCCCTTGCCCACATCCCACCACTGCTGCAATTAGTAAAAATCTCTCTTCTTCTTCCTGTACGCAACCCAAAAATACATAAAAGCCTCTCTAAAGTTCCCATCAGTTAATCAGTGTTATGTTAAAATACCAATTTGTTTTACAGTGTACGAAACAATGATAATAGAACTACTTCTTAAAATGTTGAGGTGGTGCTTAAAACAATAACACCTAATACAATACCTAAAACCTAAAACAATAACAACAATAACATGGAGCCTAGCTCATGATAAAATACTGTCTCTAGCATGGACACAGGTGTACTGCTTCTGGTTTCCATGGAAGCTTCTCCACACATGCTCCACACATGCACATGCATCAGGCATAAATATGAATAATATACATTTTAACGTCCTTGTATTACCCTTTGACTTTTAAAAGCTTACCGTCCACTATCACCTCCTCATCATAAGAAAAAGGTTTCAAATGGTTGGAGAACAAATGCCCACCACTGTTAAAAGACTTCTCCACTGGTTTCCACTTACTTATATTGTCTACTGTACTGTGTTTCTTGATCCAAACCAGTCACTCAACACGCGCTCAGACGATCTCACTCCCACAACCACTCACACATGTGCATGAGAGAGAGAGAGAGAGAAAGAGAGAGAGAGAGAGAGAGAGAGAGAGAGAGAGAGAGAGAGAGAGAGATGGAGAGAGAAAGTGTGTGTACGCTGTTGAATTGCAAAGCAGCATCATTTTAAAGTCGCTGTGAAACCGCAAACAAACAATAATCACGTCCAATAGTATGTATGGCAACATATTCAGCCAATAGGGACAGGGGGTTTAGAGAAATGAACAGTAAGACAACGGTGATGATTTACACGAGGAAGGGAAATAGAAGAAGAGACTGAAGAGCCATGGGGATGTGTAGAGAGGGACGAGAGAACCAGAGAGGAAAACACAGCACAGTAATAAGATGAAGGGGACGAAACCACTCAACACCACCACCGTGACTGAGGCGAGAGCAGAAGGATGGAGCCAAAACTAACATGAGAAAGGCAGGGGCTAGAGCGACCCAGAGAGAGAGAGAGAGAGAGAGAGAGAGAGAGTGTGTGTGTGTGTGTCACAGATATGAACAAAGAGAATCAGAGAGCTCAGAAATGTATCCAAATGCATTATTAATTCTGTCATTCATTCTGACCTCTGAATAAATCACACACACTGGCTGATGATGGACTGTTTCTGGTTCTTGAAGTGCAGCACTCAGAGATGATGTCTGTGTGTGTATGTGTGTGTCTGTGTGTGTGCATGGGTAATTACTAATGCCTGAAGGTGTATAATATGGGTGGAGTGGGAAACCTAACTTTCTAAACACTCCCCCCCCTCCGCACACACACACACACAAACATCAACACCAATCACTGTACAAGAACCCCCGAACAACTCTCTCACTCGCACTGTGTGTATGCATGTATGTGTGTATGTGTGTATGTGTGTATGTGTGTATGTGTGTATGTGTGTATGTGTGAGCCATGAGGGGGCGTGGTTAGCGTTGTCAGACAATGACAAGGGGAGCAGTGCGGCAAACATGCCTGGAATGTGACGCAGCTGTAGCGAATGAGTGCAATTAACGGAATGCTATTTAATAACACCTGTGCGCTCTTCCTGCAGCAGAGGCTGGGTACGCAGGGCCGAAGACCAGCGGACCACCGGACCACCTTACCACTCATCTGCCTGTTCTTGTATATTTCTAGTTGAAGTTAAGCACGCGCTAGCGAGTTCTATTGTCAATTAAAAATCCTTCTTCCGAGAACCCAGAAAAGCCACGACCATGGCATTGTGGTAAAGAAGACTTTGCTACAGGATGTATGTATGTATGTATGTATGTATGTACAGTATGTAGAGTATGTGTGTGTGTATGTGTGTATGTGTGTATGTGTGTATGCGCTACACGCCTACACACTGTGTTGTTATGTCTGTGATAACTGTGAGCCTGCTGTCAGACACTGTGTAACAGCAGAGAGTGGGAGAGAGAAGGGGGCGGGCTCTGACAATAACAGAACACAAAATACAAATACAACAGCCAGCAGGAAGTGTGACTAAGAAAGATAAAAAGAAAAGAAGAAAGGGAATTCT
>OMOU01088594.1:0-14074 GCA_900312585.1 Malacocephalus occidentalis
ACCTCAGATTGTCAAATAACAAGACATTGTGTATATGAATCAAGCCTGTAGCTCTTAAACATGTGTGTGTGTGCATGCGCGCATGTGTGTGTGTGTGTGTGCCTGTATGTTTGTTTTTATTTGGCTTATTTTGTTTTGGTGGAAACAGCTGTCTCCTCTCTGGCAATGTCACAAACATTCTCATTTATATACACCTGCAGCAAGGATCTCTCAAGTGTCTCCATGTGAAAATTCATACTGGGGGGTGCTGATGTTACCATAGCCTGTAGATGTGCATTGGGGAAGGGCATTGAGGCATGCATAAGGTAATGCAGCTCAGTAGCTCTCTGACATTTTGCCATTTTGATGAAAAGAGACAGGAGACTGACATGGAATTAAATGTATACAAGGCAAACTAGAGTAGCAAATCTAGCAACTAGAAGCCGTGAGAGAGACGTCTACACACACAATGACACATTTTGCACCCAACGAACCTATGAAAGAAACAGCAATGTACAAAGCCAGAGTACTAGCCAATGCATGATTTTGCCTTAGGAATAGATTAGATTATGAGAATGTGTTATTTTATTGTGTTATTTATTATTCTTATATATACATTTATTATTCTTATAAATAATGAATATATGTTCAACATATGTTGAATTGGCTTCTCCTGAAATTGTAAGATAAAGTAAGAAAAGATCAAATATATGAATTAATTAATTAATTAATTAATTAATAAATGAATAAATAAATACATGGATACATACATGAATAAATAAATAAACAATTAAATACATAACGGCAATACCAAAATAAACAACATCAACAGCAGCAAGTGACCCTTTTGTGAGTACAACTTTAAGTGAAATGGACAGAGGAACAACAAGCAGTCTCACCCTGGAGGACTCATAAGAAGGACTGGGTTGACCACCAGGGACCCAGGCTTGACCGGTCCGCTCATCCATACCTGTCACATGAGAGAATGGGCAGCTCAGTTGACATTACTCACAGAAGAAGAGGATACATCTAACTTGAACTTATTCTTACACAAACCGAGGTAGAACTGATTATATATTTACAGTTTTTCATGTTGTTGTTTGTGAGTTGTGGGTTTTCACTTCCTGCCTGTTATTATGAATAGGAAATAGCCTACATCATCAAGGAACAGCTCAGGAAGGGAATTAGAAAAGCTGTAGGCTAGGCAGGATAAGGAAGTAAGAGTTTACAGGGTTCAGGCACGACTTTGTCCACGGACAAACAATCAGATGCAATGTCAATAGGGATCCTTTGAAAGATGTTCTCTAAAAGATGGTAGCTTTCCATCTATTGCAGAGACACAACCAGTCCAGTGCCACTTCTGAATACAAAAAAATATATGACATATGAAACCTAATCAACTTTTGGCAACATAACCAAGACAAGACAATTAAATAGCATGTATCTGATTTTTACAATATTGTTTTGAATCTAACTCTCAAACATACTTAAAGACATGGTTAATCAACACCAATTTCCTCTGCTAGTTACAAGCAATCCCATTGGTTGAGAAAAAACAATACTATGAAAGTAATATCAAAATGGGTGATCGGCTGGAAACCTCAATAATTTACAAAGCTCTGGTGCATTCTGCAGGCCTAAAGGTAGTGCATATAAAAAAAGCAAAATGCTGCTATAGCATAAGCAGCATCACAAGACATCACACAGAAGAGTTGAATTTGATCCAAAATCATGGGGTAGCTCCCAATGTTGCACCAAACAAGTGAACCTTTGCTATATGTTTGTTGTCATTTATGTTGATTTACATTTTATATTTGAATAAAATTAAACTTAATCTAGTTCCAGGCGGACTCATTTACACAATGTGTGTACAGATATGTTGTGAGAAAGAAAGGCAGCTGCCAACATAAATTAAATTGGCATGGGCATTTAAAAGTGTGAACACATTTGGTTAATGGCTAATGGCTATTGCTATGTCATGTAAAAGTATAATTGTCAGATAAAAGAGCAAAATTACTTTTCTTGATATTTTAAATCATTCCAATGATACTTGTGTGACAGGTAGATCAAATAAATCAGTACTACCTTTCTGCACAATATAATTCCAATTAAGTATTTCTTAATTATAATTATTACTATTAACTAAACTCCCTCACATAGACTGCCTCACATACTCCATTTACTGTTATGCAAGACCTTTAACCTCCTAACAAGATTAGATGTGTCCATCTAATTAAAAAATGTGAAATCATTTGATGGTCTAAAGCCAAGTTATGTTTAAGTTATGTTTATGTTAATGCTAACTACCATGTACTGAATTTCACGGTGTTTTACCTTGAACGATAAAAAACTAAAGATAAACAACTCAAAAGACCTGGTTTTTATTAATGCAACAAATAACTGCACAGTCATAGGGCCAAAATCTTGAATTGTGTACTATGTATGTGCACAGACATACCCGGACAAAATCAACCATCAACCAGGCCAATGTAAGGGTGAGAGACATATAGCAGTACAATATCTTTCTGATAAGTGTAACACTTGAGTCATTAACAATTACTATAATTAATTAGGTGGGATTTATACGTTTGACAGAATAAAACTACGCAATAAAAGAAAAACAATCTTAGCTGTCCATCAAAAATGAAATGTGGACCAGATTTTTCATTTATCTTGCAAACAATGTGCTTTATCTTTTATTGCACAATACAAGTCAAATCCTGCAGTCTAGTGCAGGGTGTATGATTGCCAGCTGGACGGTTCTGGGTGTGATTCCCAATGTCTGCAGCCTACCTGTAGACAGGCAAGGGTCGCTTATCCCCTGCCTGCACCTTAATGACACTTATCTGTAGCCACTGTAAGTCACTTTGGAAAAAGAATCATCTTAAATTATGTAATATGTGTACTGTATCATTACTGCAGTTGTAAGAATGAAATGTTAGTTTATCGGGAACATAAGAACATATTCAAAGCATGGTCCCTCACTTTATCGTTACAACAATCAAACCCCTCTTCACCCCTCAACATCAACATCTGCAATTTCATTTGGCGATATTATGAATGACGAAACTCTGTATATTTACATGGCCATCTTCATCCAGATGACATTATAAATCCCATGGGAAATTGTTTTGGTTCCAATTTCTGGTTTTGTCATCATTTTTAAGCAATAAACTGGCAAGTGCCAATGCAAGAGCTAAAATGAATTTCTTTATTTATCAAGCTAATGAGTATAGACGAGTGGCTGCATGCTGTCCATAACATAGCTTTCTGAATTATAGTCTTCAATAACATACATCATTTAACACATTAACCATATTAACACAATTAGCATTATGAACATTGTATTTATGTTTGTGTTATTGCCAAGATATCTATTCAGTTTGACATTAAGACAATAAGGACAGCATTGTTTCAATGTTAGAAAGGCATGTAGTCAATTCAAAACATTGTGTTGAACATTTTCTGTGGGGTTTTCCTGGCAAAAATGTGTCCAAAATGTGTGAGCAGCTCATCAGATAATAGATGTGCTTTTCGGAGCATGTAGGAAAAAATCAAAAAAGCAGGTTGTAGGTAGCAGTCTATACACAATATTTATGCATCTTAATAATGTAGTATGTGTCTTTGTTGTCTTATGGCAACACAGTACAGTATCCCAAGTGCTATTCAATCATTATTTCATGTTGATGACACTATTTGGACTTACAACCTTTGGACTACTTCAGGATTTTCCAAATGTATTTAGTTGGTCTTCTTTCACCGTTTTAACAACGGTAGGAGACTCCCTGACAATCCCAGTTGGAGAGCTCAGCTTTCAAGCACCAGCTGTCCACTGTGCACAGGCATCCGCCAGAGATGGGAAACGCATCACATGCTACAAATGAGCATTAATTCACCCAAACACAATACTATTGGATGTCAAACTCGTCCACTATAGCCAAAGTGTTTAATGTGTAAGGTGTCCCAGACACAAGGGCAAACCAAGTAGTTACCAGTCTGACTGAACGAC
The DNA here is from genome assembly GCA_900312585.1 of Malacocephalus occidentalis. NCBI lineage: Eukaryota > Metazoa > Chordata > Actinopteri > Gadiformes > Macrouridae > Malacocephalus > Malacocephalus occidentalis. The sequence goes on from OMOU01088594.1 coordinate 3,989, forward strand.
TGTCAGATGAAATCCTACCTGGCGCAGTGAACCGACTGCTTCCAAGTGTGGTCAGTCTGTTCTTCCCACCATTGACAGGTGGAGAGAACATCTGGAAAACAAAAAAAGCTTTTTGAAAATACTCGGCGAAACATTAGAAACATTTAACAAAAAAAATGTGCACATTCTTATAGAATGTGCCGATTTGCAACACGTCCATAAGACATGAATACATAGGACCACTGAAATCTGTTTAACTACGTCCAAATAAATTAGAAACATTGCACATTGAAAAGTTTAAGAATGACTAAATCACAGAACCCTACCGCACTGAAATCCAGCAGATCACTGAGTTCCTTGTCTGTTCCTATAGCGGCCATCCGCTGCTGGGGATTCATTCCGGCGCCCTGAAGACCTAGCAGGAGGAACCGGGAACCATCAGTTCTCCATGTAGTGACAATAATCCAACTAATGCACCATCACGTTCACACTTCAAGTTTCTTCGGTAAATCTTAACTGTTAAAAATACTCCTGGCAAGCAATCCTGTTCCACCCAGTTCGGTCCCACTGATCAATTCATCCACACGCGCGCGCGCGCGCGCACACACACACACACACACACACACACACAAACACAGACAGACTGTGTGTGTGTGCGTGTGTGTGTGATCGAGAAGGTGTGCGCCGCTTTATTGAGCGGACGGTGAGGAGGCTCTCTCGAGTCTCCCGAGAGAAAGGGATGTCACACGTTGTGACCAACCGAGCATCATCCAGATCTATACCTCGTTTTGTTTTGTCCATAAATAATAATAATAGTCATGCCTTTGGTGAACGAAAACGTGCATTAAAAAACGCCCGCCCTTTGCAATCTTCCAAGCTACTGCAAAGATCCTGGGAAACGTGTACAGATAACGTAGTTGATTGAATGCACGGTAGCCGTCTGCAAGCTGAAAGCCACAGCCGCGCTTTAAGTGAGAAAATATAGTTCATTATCACCAGTCCAACATGCAAAAACGTCCAATTGTCTTAAGTGAATAAATAAACACTACAAGTATCATTGTGGAAACCCCCCTGCTCCGCACAGCTACGGTGTGTAATGTGGATCTTTCTTCTTAACTCCCAACTTATTTTTCCAACCAGTGCGGAAAGCTTCGACAAACTACAGGATATTTTACCTTTAATCCGAATCAAACTCCGACAACTAGGGTGTTCAATGACGGCAGTAGAAGCTGTGATTCCGTGCAACACGCCCATAAAAATGAAAAATAATAACAGAGGTATAATAACAGCGCGAAACGGAAATATATCCTCTATATCGCTGGGTTATGAGTTTCCCTGAGCAGACATTTTCGCTTGGCAGAAGCCTCAGCACGGCGATTAAAACAGTATCCCTCCGCCAAACCTATATAGTGCCCACGCTGACTTTTTACCACAGTCCCATGGTTGTATGCATCTTTGTCACACAAGAGATGTTGCTAAATCGCTTGATAATAGTGACATTATATGTTTTTGGTTTTTCTCTTGAGATTGACGCAATTGAAGCAGTGGTTTTGGAAACAGAGTAGTCCTGATTAAGCAAAAGTGACTGGCAAGTTAGTTCATGGCATCCTTGATATGTTTTTCTGAAGATATCCATGTGGCAAAACCCGAGAGCTTGTAGAAATTATTTGAGAACTTGCCTACTAGAAACTTGAACACTTATGTTGTTGAAATGTATACATGTATATACACTATATATACACTTGCCTGTCGGTGTGTGTGTGTGTGTGAGAGAGTACTCTATCGTCCATACTCGCTTCATGCGCCCACAAAGACCCTCTGCTGGTCAAAGAGTATACAACAAGCAAGGACATAACAGTAAAGGAAGTGGTTTTACAGCTCTCTTTTCTGTCTTTTATGAATAATTTATGAAATCCATCAGAACAGTTGCTCCCCCCGGCAAGTAGGTATTTTAGTATGACGAAGTTTTACAATATGTTTACATATAGAGGCTTTAGTAATTTAAAATATGCCATCATTAGATTGGCTTATACTACAGATACAAAGGAGAGCCTATGCATTGTAGAATATATATTATATCAGCAATCTATCTAACTGTTTATTCACAGCAGGCTGAATGAAGGAGGAAACTTTTACAAAACATGTGATAATCTTTACCACATCTAGGCCTACATGAAGCCTATAAAGACAAAATGTATCCAATAATGTCTTCCGATGTCCCCTTTATGAACAATGTTATACAAAATGAAACAATTGTAAATTAGCCTGGTTTTACTCATCTCTCTACTAATAATACTAATAAGTGTGCGAGGGATGGCTCTTGAAAGGCAATTAGATTACATTGAGAGAACCAACACACAATCTTATCATGTCCCAATCAGAAAATAAGACATCTTACATTGATAGTTGCCACAATGTACACATCTACATAGGTGACCACCCTATGTATGTACAAATGTAGTATCGGTTACATTGAGTAGAAAATCTGCACAAATTATTATGTCTTATAGACCTAATTAATAAGATGACCCATTTAATCCTTAAATATATCGACTCAAAATGTTGTAAAGTGAGGTACATTATAGTAGGGTGGTTAAGCACAATAATTGAGCATTTTGCAATAAAAACATCAGATTTGGCACAGGTGTAGGTGTACATGTTATGAAATAACACAAAATGCACATTTGTACAACTTAAATGACCACCAAATAGTCACTAGACATGTTTTGGTCCAGCGGTATGCAGGTTTTATGCGTTTTGATTAGAACTTGCCGATGCTATTGGGCATTAAAAGTCTCTTCAGTTTGTACGCCCCTGTGGCCGCGGGGGGCGCAAAGGCTCATGGGAATAGGGAACGTTTGTGTTAAGTTAGACTTAAAGACTCTAGGTAAGAAAACAACGTTTACGTGTTCAAATCTTAGTATTATTTGTGTGTTTATCCGTTAATTATCTCTATATGTATAATGTATGTTTATGTTGCGCCACCGTTGGCGCAAGGTGTGCTTCCTGGAATGACCACCAGTCGGCGAGTGGTAGTTGCGTTGTGGCGGTAGGCAAATAAACATTGTAGTTGGGATCGTGCGGTGAATGGGGCACAGGTCAACCAAAAAAGACCCACTCGTGGCGTTTCCTTAGCTCCCTCTGTGGCGCTCGCCACAACATAATAAAAAATGTATGCTATTGTAATGTGTTAAAATGGCCTCCATATACACGCCATGTTATTAATTAAGCCTCTGTATGCGTGCATGTATGTATGCATACATACATGTATGCATACATGTATGTATACATGTATGTATACATGTATACATATGCATGTACGTATCAGGGAGAGGTTTTTTCTATCCGGGAGATGCAAAGGAAATAGTTTTTCTTGATGACGTCAGATCCGTTTTCCAGGATAAGTCAGTCCAATCAACGGGTACGCTCTCGGTTATCTACCGCCAGGTCGAGCGAAACTCACATTTAGCGAACTTGTCTGAATAGGCCTTGCGAAGTAGCAGTTCTTCGTGCACATTAATCGCCAAAGCGGGCATTACCTTCTTCTCGAAGAGCTGACTGCTGTGACAGGTATGATTACTATTAACTCATCGGCAGTGAGTAGCATTAATACGGTCTTTGTCTTGGTAAATGGAACAAGGATGGAAACGATCATTACCCAGCATTCATTGCCCAAACCCAGCAATTTATAATTTAAACTAGATGGTTTGTTATTCTGTGTTGCGTACAAACTCTTGTGTTAAATGTGAAATTGCATTTATACATGGGATGATACTAATAACAGTGTTACATTTGTCGTAACCATTTCTCAAAGCAAACGAAATCACTCGTGTGATGTCAATAACGAATTTGCAAGCAAACACTAGGTTATCATAAGTAGCTAGCTAACATGATTTGGCTTGTCTGCAGGTAGCTGTTACGTAGTTATCAGTTCGCATGACTAATTCTGGTGGCACGCATATGTGGATGTAATTAGACGTCTTAAAACGTAACAGAATACTAGCGAGTTCATCTTCCAATTACCGGGTTACAATGCTAAATGCTACTTCCTAGATAGGTGGCCATGGTATACAATATGGCGTCTTTTTATGACCGTCCCCATTTAGTAGGACAAACAGGGAATATCCTAGTTCGATGTCACATGGTTAACAAAATCAATAAGGGTATCTTGGTCGCAGGATATCTCACGCATTGATCTTAAATGGCGAACTCCACGTTAGGTAAACGTTTCCTATTGATACACAGTTTTCAAGGAAAGCAAGGGCTGCGTTCCAATAGCTCTATAGCGATTCTGCTCGCCCTCGCTTCCTAAATCTCCAGGCGTTCCTCTGGATTGACATTCGCTTTAATTACTCGGCAGCCATCTTGAATTCGAAACTACGTTGAGGAGTCTTGGGTCTCGGCAACATGATGGCAGTAGTAGTATGGTTAAATATATGTTGCAGGCTCAATTACGGGCTATCAGTAAGTAACTTGCACACAATTTTGAAACAAAAAGGAAAATTATTGCATGCGAATAGAAATGAAACGGTATGAAAAATGTATATCACTATAATCAGGACCAAAATCATTGGTTATTTGTAATATCGCAGTATTTTTACAATGCGCTGAAACTGTGCATTGACATACAGCATTAATCAATGCACGTTAACAAAATGCATGGCATCACTAAAAGTTTGTCTCAGTCTTATGGCATCCATAGTGGTCAACTACATTCATTTAATAATTGTTGCTCTGTTATATGTATTGGTCATTCATCTTGATAGCAGTCTACAAGCCCATGTTTATTTTCAGTGCAGTATGGGGATATAGGTCTCCTGACACCATGATTGTATGCGGTTGTCTTGCAACATTCTTAGAGTCATGGTCTACTTGTAGTTATAACGTCTCCAAACATGGATGGTTTAAGAATTTATGAACTCTAAATCCATTATAATAGATTCCTCTACATTCATAGGATATTGTGGCAAGTGCCACATGGAAGACCAGGTATAACCGTTTTTGTAATCACACACCCACCCATTGTTTTTCCGCCCCATACCCATGGCTGACTGTGGGTCATGGTCTTGTTGTCACGTTGTTCAACCCACAAGAAATACAACACATAGTACAGACACCTTGAATAAGGCTTCCAATCATTCTCGGAGGAAAGTATAGCTGCTTAAAATCATCCTATTCTGCCCAGTCCACTTCACCCACTTTTGAAAACACAATTTTGGTTGAAGGTTGCACAGTAATGTACCTCATCCTATTGACATTGTAAAGTGTATAGACGACATTGGATTTTTGTCTGAGATTACATATGAAGATGCTTTATAACCTATTTTATTGTGTAGTTGTCTCTCTCCTGGGAATTGTAATCACTTTAGACCATAGACAAACATCATCATCCTGATAATTTCCATCAATTTAATAGTTGGTGAATCAAAATGTTAAAATGTTAGTGCCACTGACTGCATGCTACTTTTTGGTTTCTGTAAATGAAAATAAAATGTGTGAAAAGCCGGTTACACATGCCTTTAGCCAATGTGCATGCCTCACGTCTGGTAAAGCTGGTTTTACAGTTCTGCACAGCTGTGAAGAGTCGCAGCATAGTGGCACGTCACAGATCTTTGGGACTACCTCTATTTAGGACGCTTCAATGTCACGTTAATGTGTACACAAGGGGGCAGTATAGTGTTTCAGACCCCAAATCTACATGAACACAAGTAGTCAGTTTGTGTAACAGAATTGGAAAAGGAAAATGTAGCTGCTGATATACATTGGCATCCTAGATTTAAAAATGTATACTTAAAATATATTTCATATATATTTATCATTTTCAGGTTGGATATGTCTGAACTTTTTATGGAATGTGAAGAAGAGGAGTTGGAGCCATGGCAGAAACATGTCCCGGAAGTGAACTTGATAGATGATGATGACGACGACCCCATCTTCATTGGAGAGCTTGGTATACATCTTTTTTTCTGTTCATCCTCTTATTAACCAACAATTATTTTCCAGAAAAGGCTTGTAATCCAGTAACTACATTGAATCAATGCAAACTGATGGTTGTTTTAGAACAGGAACCATTCCATTTAGGAGAATATTTTAACATTCCATGTGCTTGGAGTATATTTACTATGTTTAATATTTTTTGTGTGCATATATTGTCACAACTGGGATGTTGATTAATATGTGTTTTGCCTCCATGGATTGTCAACGTAATGTAACATTGTATTCTTTGTTTGGTCTTTCAGTTAACAACCCAAAGAGTGTTAAACCCAGCCCTGCACCCGTACGAATTGATGTCCCAAGACCAGAAACACAACCTCAATTGCCCAGGGGGGCATTACTTATGAACCAGCCAGCAAGTGTTTTCGGAAATGGGCAAATTACTGCATCACCTTGCATAAAAACAATCCCTCCCCAGCCAGTTATTATTAATAGCCAGGTATGTCATTACTTTTTAAATGGTATTTATTGTTACTAACAACTATACATTAAAGGGCTTTTTATATAGAAAAATACATTGCTGCCCAGCCGCAGCCATCCCCTCTCCATTCCCAATGAACCTGATCACACCACCTGAATTGACTTCAACAGATTACAAATGGATGTTAACTTACTCAAAGTATAGCATTGTTATGATTACTTATTTTGCATACTTTGCATGTAAATGAAGTGATGCGGTGTAGGTGTACAAATTATGCCTATATTTGTAATCAGGGCTTCATTGTGCAACCACCACAATTGACAAGCACAAACCTCATTGCCACCCTTGGGAAGCAGTATCCACCCGGAACATCATTCACCATTGTTCCAGGTAATGACAGTAATCCTTGCCTTCATTTTTTTTTTTTCAATTTTGCTCTTCCATGTAGTTTTTGTGTATGTACCTACTGTATATCCTGTATCTCAGGTCTGTTACCGCCTGCGATTAATCTGGAAACCCAAACTTCTCCCTGTATTTCCAGCGCAGATTTATACCTGTTCTTCTGTGTAATTACATGGCAAACACAGCTGACATCACTGAAGCGATATCCCCCGGTGTGTTGAATGGAAAATTCAGATTTAAAAAAGCTTCCAGATGTAACTTTAGGTACAACGAAACTTGTGCACATATTGTAGTGATGAGCTGTCTTTTCACTGAAGCACAAAAAATATGAAGTACCATCTTCAGGGCAAAGCATGTGTTTGCTAATGCTAACACTGCAACTCTGTTGGGATCAAGCCATGTTCGTCAGACGATGCTAGCAGAGAGTATCCAGAGCAAGTCTCTCAACAATGTGACAACAGCGAGATTAACAACACAATCGCTAAATGGATCACCATGGACTGTAGGCCTGTCAACATTTGTTGAAGACTAGGGGCTACAAGGCATTATCCAGATGGCCTCAGGTGACCCATCAACTTTGAGGGGAACTGTCACAAGAATTCACACATTGCATGGCAGTGAAAAGGCAAAGAAAGCTGAGGAATTGGTACAAGCTACATGTATTGCACTGAAGACCACTAGTAAGCAACCATAACTACCTTGGAGTAACGGCACCCCTAATCCATTACAAATGGCAACTGCACTCATTTGCTTTAGGTGCGGTGAAAGTGGATGAAAGGCATTTTGCCAAAGCATGCGCTGACCAGTTTATTGAAGTTGCACAGGAGTGGGAGATTGCGAACAAGATCACCACTGTAGGAACAGATAGTGCTGGTAATTTGACAGCAGTCACATTACTTTATTTTACTTTATTTATCCACGTTTACTTAAATATACAGGGCCTTTGTGATCCACTTGTTTACTCTTTTTGTCTTGATTGTACCGAAACAAACATTTGAGATCATTGCTGCCCTGCCAAAGCAATTTCTGATGGGTAGTCAGAGCTTTTAGTTTCATTTGCATTGTTTTAATAATTTACAAGGCGAGTGAACTTGTATTGTTTTATTAAGGCATATATAGCAGGTTTGCAGATTTGAATGTTTACATTATGTCTATTTTCGTTAAACTATGTTCTAAAGTTTAACTAGTTAACCCTCTGGTTTGCTCAGGTTTCATTATCAGGATACTCTTCAAACTGTCAGCATTATCAAATGATGTGTCATGATAAAAATCGAAAGATTGCGATCGATCAATATGGGGGGGAAAAATCGATACTATTTTTTGTCATATCGCTCAGCTTTAGCGGAACCAAGAATATCACCATACGAGCATATGCCCTGTCGCGCACATTATACAGAGGGTAATTGCAGTGGCTCTCCGTGACATTGAAATATCCGACAATTTTGCGACACTTGGCTAAAGCATCGACAAACCCAAACACAGTCCAGCAAACACAGCAGAGCTGAAGGTTCAGCAAGCCTCTCATGGGCAAGAAGAGGAGTCACTCATCCAGGATGTAGCAACATGCTGGAATTCAATTCAAGATAATAAAGTTGGTCCAACACAACAAAGACCCACAGAAGGCAGTGCTGGTGCAGCAGAAGCACAAGTTAACCATGCTAACCTCAGCTGAATATGACACGCTGGAAAAGTTGGAAACGCTGCTGGAGCCATGCTGGTAAGGTGATTTTCTTATCCCCTCTAATTTATGACAAATCCAATTAGTAGAATATATTACGGTATTATTTAAATTATTTTAGGCCTGTCCCCTAAATGTGTGTTATCTGAATGAAAACTGTAGTCATTAATTCTGTTGGTCTTTTGTGTTTATAGGTTCATCACTGAGCTCCTGGGTGGTGACAAACATTTCCTGCTCTGTGGTGCTGCCTGCACTCTGCCACCTCTTTCATACAATGTGTACAATGTTGGCCATGTCTATGTAATGCCCTTCAGTAGGGTGCATCAAATTGCAATGCAAAGATTAAATCTCAAAATATTAATCTGTTCGGGGTTACATTTTGTTCGGACACACATGAAAATGATTTGTGCAAAGTTTGGGAAAAATTGATTTAGAGGTGGAACATAGCATGTGAAAAATACGAAAATGAGCCTTTTTGGGTGTTTTCCTAGATAAGGCATTTTCAAAAACGGCAAGAAATTATTTTTGAGAACATTTATTTATTTAAGAACAAAATGTTTGATGACATTGAAATTGTTTTTCGAACATGTCTCAAGCATCTTAGAGTCCAGCTTGCGCTTGCAGCAGCGAAGATTTGGCTGTTTTGAGCGGTCATGCTCAACTGCCTGTAGCACATTTTGCAGGTGCTCCTGGCTGCTGCCACAAAGTCTGACGTCAGTTTGACGCCACGCTCGGCACAGTCATTCACAACATTGATGGCACGTACATTCACCGCACCCATCTGAAATTCTGCACTGGTAGCCCAATCCTCTACATCAAGCGAAAGAAACACGGGATCGATGAGCAGCAGGTGCATGCCGAACCAGCAGTCTGGGTTGGTGAGGTCAGCCAAGCTGGTGGTCGGCGAGAGGGTTGGAAACTTCGACTTGCCAGTGCCAAAGCGGAGCTGTGGGGCTCGCATGGATATATCAGCCGGCTTGTGCTCCAAGATAGCATCTGCAAGTGCGCGCCGCTCGCCAACTGGCACCTTGGTGCTGAAGAGTGCCAGGGGCAGCATCTCGCCTGACAGGTACCATAGGTGCCGCTCCAGCGCCTTAATCGCTGATGCTGCGATGCCCTCGTCAACAGACTTGTATGCGTACAGGTGGTGGTAGAGTGTGAGGTAATTCCATCCGGCATCTACGGCCGTGTCGCAGGTCAGCCACCACGTTGCGTAAATGTGCGTGATGAAGTTGGCAAACGCCCAAATCTTCAGCACCTGCTGCTGCGTTGTGATGGTCCCCCGAGGAAGCAACGCAATGTGCTGCTCCATCAAGGCCAGTTTGAGAGTGTAGAGCAGCTTGGCCATCCACCGTGCCTTGTGCAGCGCTCCCGGTCGTTGGAAGATAACTGGAGTGTGCTCTGCACTGTCTACACTCAGATACACAAGACATAGCTGCATGAACTTGTGATAGTCGCCTCGCTTGTAGTCGAGCACTCCTGCAGCGCACACAATGAGTTCAGCGTGTAACTTGCCCAGGAACGGTGGTTCGGCATCGCCAGGAATGTAGCGGGACAATGGGCCGCTGTTCTTGTGTGGCAACAGCTTCCAGTTGTCCCGCAGACGTGTAAA
>OMOU01088615.1:0-13170 GCA_900312585.1 Malacocephalus occidentalis
AGAAGTGAGGATGCCATCTTCACAAGCACACTGATGCATCACCAACAGCCTGTCTTGTCATTTTTACATTCAGGAACAGCAGAAATACCACAAATACTATTTGGGAATCACACAATATTTGGGAATCACACAATCTATGTTAACCTGATATTTTCAATTGCTGCAACGTGTTGCTCTTGCTTCTCACTGCTGTGTTATTATTTGGATTAGGAGCCCCTTTTAGTTTGCGCTTTTGGGTTGAAATGATTCAGGATGAGTTCCTGTGGATGCGCGCACATCCAACACGTGGATGCGCACACACCCAAGCGCCCATCAGCACCTATGTTCGCACGTGCAGACACGACGCATGCACGGTCACACGCACACACATTATGCAAAGAGCTTTCAAAATTGTACTGATTACAATGTTGCGTTCATAAAGTTCACGTTCAAGAAATTGTCACCAGACACCACACAGACACCACACAGGATGAAGTTACAGCACAATGCCACTTAACGGCTAGACCGGTGGTTCTAGTGTTAAAGAAACTATTAATTATTAAAGATTGGCAGGGTAGACATGGGGTCTGCGACGATAATAAATTGCACATTGACAATGGAAATCAAATGAATTGTAATCAGGAGCGAGCGACGCTGGCGATGTCCTGTGACCAAAAGGTGTGACATTTATAACACTCAGCGAGCATGCATATTAACTTGATGAAACGAAGAGGACCGTGTGTCTCCACACGAACACGCATTCTGCGTGTGCGCGCACACACGCACACGTGCACACGCGTACGCACGCACACGCACACACACACACACACACACACGATTTACCTCGAAACAAGAAGGCTTTGCTGCTGTTGTGTAGCCCAGCGACTTGGGTAATTCCATAGGTGGCATTAGCCAGGTCAAGTTCATTGATGATATCAAGCTGGTAATCTTGATCTGATCCAAAACCCAAAACTGTTGAAAAAGGACGTCCAATAGTGTGTAACTGGCATGACGAAGTACATACAATCATTGGTTTGACAAATAGCCTACAGTTGATACTGGCTATGTAAATTGACATTGTTAATCATAAAATGTGGATTTGTAGAATAAACAAATCTATTGCGAATGCAATTGCAAGAACATCAAATGAACGCGTTTATTTTTGTTTGGTTTTGTATGATGTCAACACCTGTTTTGTCCATGAGCTTTGAGATAACACTAGAATTTGTAATTTAAAAAAAGAAGTGCGTAATAGTGTAATATAAGAGTGTAGCCTACATAAGCCATGGATTGTAGTAAGTCAACTGTGGTCGACCCACCAAATATAATAGCATGCGTGCGCGCAAGGTGCCAAATAATTGGGAGCCACACCAGGTGTGTTTTAATAACAAAATAAAGAACAGCGCTCCGCGTGTAATATTGACGCGTGCAAGACTCACCTGGTTTTGTAAAGAAGAAAATAGATAACAAAGTCACGAAAATATCCATTTGTGTTGCGTTCTGCTGTACAGTTTCCTCAGATGTTCCCGATGGCCGTGCGCGCCACTAGCAGTCCAGAGTGACCGCTGCGATCCCACTGAAACTCGGAGCGGTTCGTCTTCTCCACGTTGCAGAGTACCAGTGCGGACCGTTCCACTGCGCGGGAGTAAACGGGGGTCCTACGGTGCGCTTTCAAAAGATCTGATGGTTTCACAACGACAGGAATTCACTCGATACCACGCCATTGTCGCCATTCACGATTCGGGTTTTTTTCCCCAACATTTTTTACATCAATACAACGAAGATAGGCAGGGCAACATGCGCGTGATTACGGAACGAAATGTATAGCCCCCTCCTTTCCACACACATGCAAAGGTCCAATTTTGGAGGTGAGAAAGGCGACCCAAATAAAGTAAGAAAAATAAACGAAATGATGGTAACCTAGGATCCCCGTGCTGTGAATAAGGTAAATGTATCAACATTCAGACGCCATTATGTTGAGGCGTGCAACGTGTTATGTAAATGAACCACTATACGTTTTTCCCATGCTGCGAAACATGCTTTTGCTGTAATTGAACCAAGATGAAACGGCCCGTCGTGAAGAATAAATGCTTCGCCGTACACCATCTATCTACTGGCAGAGGAAGTAGTATCCTCCGAACCCCACAATAATCCCCACGTCCAGCTCCGCCTCCATCACTCTCCTCGTCCAACTCTTGTAGATGCATACAAGCTGCACAGCCAATCATCTCTCCACTGGGAGCTGTCCTTCAGAATAATGAATCATGCCATTATAGCTAATCTAGTTTGTGTGCAATGTAGATTTAGATTTTGTTTTTTGTCTTATTCTTTTCTTTATATAATCGGCAGCAACACCAAAACACACGTGGGGCAATAATGACACCATTCATCCATCCTAAATGTGTCAACTCACAAAGAAAAGCTTAATGGCAACTTGCCAGGTTACACATAGGGCTGAAATTGCATGTAGGCCTTTTGGCCATATTACATAGCTTGTCATAATGCTGCTCATTAAGTCAACATGAGGTGAATTCACATGGTGCAGGGCAAGCCGTTTGTTAACCATGGATTTGAATGGCTGACCTTTCGAATATGGAAAAGCAAGATCCGCTTTTGTGAAAGTGCCAGATAACGCGTTTTAAGTTCCTTAGTTGGCTATGTCTTCATGATCTTGAGTAATCTATGCCATTTTGTCACCGTTACAGAAATAATAGTACAATATATCCTATGTTTCTGCTCTCTGCCACAGTGGCCGGGGTTCTTCAGACCCATTTTTCTCTTACATTCAACCCAGGACAAGAGACAAAGGCAAGCTTTGATAAATGTTTGTTCAGTATTTGAAGCAATAGTGCACAAAACGACATAAAATACCATGACTGGTATTTCTTTCAGTAGCAGTATTTGTTTCACTAAGGGCAAACAACATAAAGCATTCCTATAGACCACATTGAAGTGGACGTCACAGCTGTACCACAGCAACAGCCTGGTGGCAGAAGGTTTTGTCAAGAGATACAGAGAGCGTTGGAATAGTCACACAAAACACAAACCAAATATATACTATTTGGATATATTTGGATATATTTGTAATATGTACGCTTTTTCTGTCAACATTCAGAATAGACGGGTCACAAAAAGAATGTCTTCTAAGAACCCTTCAATGGAGAGTGGCCAAATGGAGATATTTGTAATCCAATAAACAGGACTTTTTACCATCATCCTGCCTCTGTCCCTGGGGAGGAGCCCCTCAAACACCACATTTATGTGGTGTGTGGTAGCGAACATCGATTCAAATGTAGACTACCAATCTGTCAGATGAAAATGATACCATGATTCCTCAAGCACATCAATCAATGATGTAGACATTGTTATTGTTTTTGCATTGCAGAATATGATCTTGTTACAGTGGAAAAACCCAGTCTTGTAGGCGGAGTTTGAACGTTATTAATAGTACATCCTGTAAGTTGTATTATTGAGTCCTATCCTCAGAAATCTAATTCTTAACTAGAAAAATGCCGTCATATTGTTTTCTCTATTTTAGTCCCATATCTCTATTTTAGTCCCATAAAGCTGAATGGGGAAAGGAACATTGAATAAACGTTTAACATTTTATCACACTAAATATAATAATAATAATAATAATAATCAGTAATTATGAGGCTATATTAGACCATATCGTGTTCAGGAAAACAAACATACTCTATTTAACTGTGCTATATACATAAAGTAATTTTTATTGTGCAATTCAGAGAATACATTAACTCCGATTCAGTTGTAAATGTAATAGCAATAACATTCACTTAAGTGGAATCTTGTCACATTGCTTGTCTCTTCAATCATACAGGCATGGTGTTAGCTGCGACAATAAAGACGGGGGGTTGTCCGTCCGGGCTTTAGAGCTTGGTTGCAATTACTTATGTGAGTCTGTCTGACCAACAGTAGTCAGTGTTCACCTAGTAAGGGCTTAGCCTTTTTTGTTGTTTTGCAGCCTGCTGTATTTCAGAATCACATAACTCAGACATGTTCAACAATTAATCCCACAAGTTATCAGGGAAATGACTGCCTGACGTCATTCCATCTCATCTAAAGCTTCAGCGATATCAACAGCTTTGAAAAGTCAAGCGATGAAGACTGTAGCACATCAGAGAGATGCACGATGAAGACCTGGAGCCTCAGTAGATCTTACTATTGCATTCTTGGGCTATCTCTTCCAGTACTCGCTTAAAGACAGGCAATGTTACGTAGAGCATGGCCATCGTACATCAACATGGCCATCGAGTGTCACTTAATAGCTGGAGTTCTCTTGATGCACCTTCTCTCTTTGTATAGTTAGCCATTTAGTATTGACATATGACCAGGACGTGAACACATTCTTCTAGTAAGGAGACATGGGCATTGCAAATAATGAAATGACCCCAAATTGCTTGCCACTCATGATGGCAACACTGACATATACAGTATATGTTTGGGCTACAAGGTTGGTTTCTAGACCATGACATTCCGACATGTGGATTGTTTTCCGTAAGCCTTGCTGTGTCTGGCATCTCGGCAGACTTAAAATGGAGAAGACTCCTGGATAGCTCATTTGAAATATTACCCAAGTACTAGAGACATATATTTTTTTGTTTTTGTTTCATCTGCGATAATGCACATTTTACTTCTTCCATAATGTCAAACCATGTCTGCCAGGATAATCCACAACGTCATTCTAAATGATATTGCTTGTGCACTTTGCATTATGAATGGAAGTCAACCTTTTTTAAACAGCTTTGTCATGGTTAGCAATTGTCTCTAGAATTGCCATGCCAGACCGCAGACTCATTGTGTCCTCTGAGTTATGTTTTTTTGGCAGTAAGTAGTAGCGATTCCTCATGTTTTTATATCCCTGTCCTTTTCTTTTTATCTATTCCCGATTTTCTCTAACGTGCTTGTAATGTTCCTTGTCTAGGACATTGGCCAGTGTTGCATTAGCCCCCCCCCCCCCCTCATTTTAACACAATTTGAAATTGATCAAAGCATTAGATTCAGCTTTAGACAAATTCTGTTGATTTCAGAAATGGTGCCAGTGGTCCACTCCTGTCAGGCAATATAGGTAAGCCCCAATGTTACCCATTGCAGCCCCATCACAATTTCACTTAAAGAGGGCTCTCAGAAAGCATATTTTCCATGGGTCTTAACTTGTCTGATGACAGAGATGGAAGACAAAGTTTTCCATCACTCCAGGGCAGAATGAGAGTGAGATTATGCTGGCAGGAGACTTGATGATATATTCTCGAAGAGTAGATAAATTCAATCTAACAGTGCCTCTATAATAAATGATGGCACAAAACTGTCTGTCTTTTTCGTACCCATTTTATGAATTCATGCCTTTTGTTCAACTTGTTTTCTATTTGTTTACTTGACAGGCACAGTGCAGTGCAATATGTATTTTTGTAAGTGACAAACGAGTTTGCCAAAAGGCACATTTTCAGGCAGAGATAGAAACTATCAAGACATGTTGAATATTGTAATTGAAAGTACTACTACCAACTACTTGTACACACTGTACATTACTTTTTTGTGCACTTTGGAATACATTAGCCTTTTATGTAAATCACACATTGTTGCCAAGCTATGAGGATGATAGTTTTTTTACATAGAATATGGAATGCTATAGGTATGACCTTGCCGTATCTAACAATGAGTATTTGGATGCCAGGTTTCCAAGTGCACTCCCAGAGGGAAACGAGAGGTTGGCAACCCTTGTGATTAGGGAAACTACAAATCTACTGAGGTTTCAAACAGGTCTACAGCAGGAATTGTTTTCCTGGCCTTAGCCTCTAAGAGAAGTTAAAAAGGTGCCTTTACCATAGGTTGGATGTTTGTTGCTGCATTTTGCTACCGCCTTTAAAAGTGACTTGAATGTGGAGTTGATCTCATTTGAATTTGAGGGCAAGATGTTCTTCAGCTGTACTGTAGATCTTGGATGGGTTCATTTGTATTTCCAACTTTGTACTTATTTATTAATATACCACTCACCATTTCAAATATTCTTTAGAACCAGTGTGGGAACGTGTGGTGTGTTTCGTTGGTGGCTGGCTTAATTGGCCTCACCTGGCCCAGTTAGAGTCTGGGGGGGTGGTGCTGCAAGCCTGTGGTGCATTGGCCAATCAATGCACCACGGGTTAAGTCAGCCACCAGCACTGCCACGGTCGCTGGCAATCGTAGGTAGGATGTTTTAACTTAGATATTTGATTCAAACTGCTGGGACAGGCATGGAGGCAGGTAACAGGTAGCAGGGTGTAGGTAACAGGGTACTCACAAACATTTTGACAAAAGGATCTGACAAAGTACACAGGATTGGGGCAGGTTAAATGGGGAGACTAACAAGAGAAGCAACCACAGCTGAGAACAATCAAGGACAGGGAAACAACAGAACAGACTACAAAATGGCAGACAACTACAGATGAGGGGCAGGGACAAAAAGGAACAGAACACATGAACAACCAGATAAACGAACACACGAGGAAACAGCAGATAACGCATGAAACACCAACTAGAACATTTGGGGAAAACATACAAGGAAGGGGGTACACTAAGACAGGTGGGGCAGAGACGGAACACAACAAAGACAAGTGGGAACTAAAGCCCAGCAGAGGGGAGATAAATAATACTGTCCAACAGGGGGTGCAAAAGGTCCAAACAAAAAAACACTTGGGGAGGGCAGAGGCGGATGGTGACAAGCACACACACTCGAGAAAGCACTAGCATGCTAGCTAGCAGCTACATGGACCATCTGCTACCATTTTACTTCACCTACAAACTTGACAATAAACCGTACTTCAAACATCACAACCTGCCTGTGTCCTTGGAGGAGCCCCAAACTAAAACCACGTATGTGGCAGTGTAGCACGGACTATGCTACAACCAGTTTAAATAGATTTAGCTTCTGGCTATGACGCCTGAATTTCCCATTTGAGATCAAGTACCATTGCAATCCTTTCAATGCTATGAATGCACAGATCATTGACTTTGTCCTCTTTAGCCTTGCTCTAATGACAATGTTGACAATGGTCCGCTGACAGCAAAATGTGCACCCTTGCTTGCACCTGCTCCTTCCTAAAAAGAGATCTTGAATGTCTTTGTAATGTCCTATACTTAAAATGTAAAGGGGAACCAAGCTTTGCACTTTGAAGAATATGTAGTATCAGATGCTGTCTCACTGCACACCTGCTTGTCTGAAAGAGCGATGGCATATGCTGCTCTTGAAGCAGAGGATAGTAGGGTGGACAACATATAGCTGGGGGCTATAAAACTATGTATGTAGGCTGTTAAAACTATGTTTTAATACTCAATGTTATTTTCTTTGATTAAAAAATGTCAATTATTTGTCCTGTACAGTTCATTTGTGAATCATGTTACATTTGTCATTTCATAGCAGGCTGCTTAAAGATTTCCAGTATTGTGTGGAGGAGCCCAGGCGTTTGGACTGCTGTGGGCTCAACACAGGCAGCAGAGACGCAGAGCCGACTCCAGCTGTTAGCACTGAAAGCCTATCATCACCTATTAATCACAGTGCTACCCCACCGTACCACACAATGCCTAAATTAGCAGTTTGCCGGCAATCTAATCCCATCCCCTTGTTTCTCAACCCCCATACATTAGAAGAGGGAGGGCCTCATCTTCATGCCTTCGTTACGCTAGCCTTCACAGGTTAGCACAACTGCTAACAAAACTCTACCCTCAGAGTAGAACTCATTGACAAGAAAGGCAAAAGAGAAAAATGGTTTGGCTCCAGACACGTTATCTTTCATACGTGTGTACATAAAATGTTCTATAACTCATCTGTTGAGATTAAACGGTGTGTACGCCTCACTGTGGGACTCCAGCTTTGCTTATCAGTGTTCTGCTATCAGAAACAGAGCACCCCCCCAGGTTCATCTTTCAAAGGCAGGCCTTTAATGACACACAGGGGAATCAGCGCTTGGTCTGTCAGCTGCTGCTGAACCTAGACTCTCACCGAGTGTCACTTCCCCAGCATCATGATTAATGGAGTCCCCAAAGAGGCTCTTGCAAAGACAAGAGCTTTTGCCAAGTTGTGGGGCAATATCACATCCATAATATATAGTGGCATAAGCTGCTCCGATAAACCAAAAACAGCGAACGACCAGCATTTGCGGCATATGGCTTTCGTATAACAAAATGAATATATTTGTCCTGAAGGCATTTGCCCAGAGCAGTAATGCCTAACAATGTTGGTGTTTGTACATTAGCAGAAGGAAACATGTTGGTGCAAATGTTTTTCATTGTTCTTCTCCAAATCCAGCTAGCCAACTGTTAAAGCAGAAAATGCTATGGATTGTATGTGAATGGCTCCCAATCAAGTGCTCACAAAAGCTGTGACCTGAAGGTGATTATGGGGCGAGGCTCACAAAATGACAGTTTGAGGAACAATTGTCCTTGTTGTGAGGGTTTTCTTTTCTTGTATTGCTTTGACAAATATACCAGCACCAATCCACAGCATGACCCACTTATTTACTCAACTTTTGACTCCTGAAAGCTGCATGCACTTGCGTAGACACAGACCGCTTACGTAGAAACCAGTGAATCAGAGAGGAATTGCTCCTTACTGCAATAGTAATGTGAGCATTTATTTCCTTTGGATGGAAAAAATAAATAAAAGAAAATAAGAAAAAACGATTATTTTCGTAAGGCATTCGCACCTGTGCTAGTGTCTTTAAAGCCATAGACACAGGAAGGTTTCTGACAATACCTGTGCCTGCATGGAATGAGGGACCCCTCGTGATTAGTGCATGTATTGCTCTCCGGCCCTGCTCGTGATATATTTGGATAGGATGTGATTTGTGTGGGGATGGTTGCTTTCTGCTCCGGTTTCCAAGAAAATGTCCCAGGAGCTGTGACAGGCAGCTGTCAGGAAAATACTTGCACCCGTAATGGAAGGCATCCAATCCGTGACACAATTGGCCTAACATCTGACACGTCGTTGACCTGAGGAAGAGAAATAACAGCTTCACATGGCACGTGTGTGTGTGTGCACGTGTGTGTGCGTGTGTGTGTGTGCACGTGTGCGTGCATGTGTGTGTGCGTGCGTGTGTGTGTCTTGATCACATCATGAAGACATCTGTTATATAAGATCTACAGCTTATGTGATTACTTACTAAGTGAACAAATTAACTAATTAATTAATGTAGTAATTGAGTTGTTTATTATCCAAAACATCCAAAAGATTAGTAATGACAATAAAATAAAGAAAAACCCAATCACACCACAGACCGGATGTCTATTCCACTTTTTGCTTTAATATAATAATTCTGCAAATGTTTCTTGGCATTAAATAAGTTAAATAATATGTTTTTTCAAAAATTGCCAGAAGTGGCACTTAGGGCCTCATGACCGGTCCAATCCTCCAATTAGAGCTTTCACACCCCAGAGAATCTGTTGATGAGGGAGCACGGTTCAAACACATCCAGTAACACCAGTGTGTTGCATATGTTTTTCCAGACGATCTTGGGGAAGTGGAGGTGGAGGTGTTACCTGTGGAGTTACTATGTACAGTCATTTGGCTAAGGCTTAGTTTGTTTTATTGTCCTAACATGTCCATGACGGTCATACTCACAACTCAGTTTTGTTTTTTCTGAACTCATTGACAGTTTGGTTACAAGATCTCTATGCGGCGGTTAGCTTCTTTAGCCTTGACATGCTATAAGCAAGAACATCCACAACTATATATCATTCTTGTCTTGGGTCAAAAAAAAGTATATCTTGTATTTCTTTAGATTCCTTTCCTTATACCTTGTGCTAGTTTGGAGCACACTATTAAGAAGGCCGCCCAGCGTTGTCAACCACAGTACTGAGGAACACCGTGACAGTTAAAGTTCAAAACTTCAAAGGCAGGCATAATAGGAGCCGCTCAGTAGGGGTCCGGGTACATTTTACCAACACTGTTCATTCTCTTTGTAATGCTGCAGTAAAACAAATCACACATCAAAAGATATACCGCACAAATACAAATGTGAAACATCTTTTTATACAGCGGGGGTTCCTGAGAAGCCTCTATTTACATCTGACTGCAAGGGGGTGAAGAAAATCCAACCCGGTGAATAAAAATATAAAGAGTGGTGCACTAATAAAAAAACATCTTTGGGTTATATTGAGACAGCATACAAAAATAATATAGTTTGATATTCAACATTCACCTTATTTCTCCTTTTTCCAAAACGTAATAGCTCCTTGAAAGGAGGGCCAATTTCTTCCACATTATTCTTGATGGGCAATGGGTATATTTCATTCATCAGTTGCTGAGTATCAAAAACTACTTGATGAGTTTCAAGCTGTGATGTTTAGGGGTCATCTAAAAAGTGCATGCAGCAAAATGAATGCGCACAATATTCCAAATGCAAATATAGTGTGGATTCTTTTAGATTGTAATCAAAACAAAACAATACATGTACAACAATACACTAACGACGTTAATCATATCCCACCCTACCATCACAGCACATAGTTTAGTCAATATCACCTCTAAATTATATTTTGAGCTGCATTGTATTATGTGGTGTGTATATGTATTACCCTGGGTCAGTGTTTTCAATTAGAACCCCTCAATTTCGGGATTTATTGAATCCGTCATCACATTCAACATAGCAGCCTGGTTTGGAAATATGCACAAGATCCACCTTAACCCCCTCACTCAACAGAATCATCAGACAGAGCAGAAAAATAATTGGCCAAGAGAGCCACTCCACATGATCCACAGCAGGGGACCGAGGACCAAAGGGCCACAGCTCTACAGACAGGCCACCTCGTACAGGCCACAGATACATGTCACTAACACTAGCCACCCAATAGACCTGTCTATTGGGCAGGAAATGCACATCAAGATATTCAAAGCGGTTTATTTGTAATATCATAAAAATAGTTTGTGACGCTCGGTGAGCCTGAAATATTAGCCAATGTTCAGTCTTTACAACGAGATGAATCTGTAAGAAAGCGGCCCTCCATTCAGGAGAAGAAGGCAAACGAGTCCATTGCACACGTATTGAAGGCTATACAATGTGCATGAAAAGGCTTTCAAAGAACAATGTCACCTCGCCCGGACAAGGGAAACCGGGGCCCCCTTCTGGAGCCAGACCTGGGAGGGGAGCTCAATGGCGAGCGTCTGGTGGCCGGGCCTGGATCCATGGAGCCCAGCCGGGCCAAGCCCGAAGAGTCAATGAGGAGCCACCTCCCTGTGGGCCCACCACCTGCAGGGAGAGTCATTGGGGTTGGGTGCATTGTAAACCGGGCGGTAGGCAAAGGCGGGGTCCTGGGCGCGCGGATCCCCGGCATCGCCGACTGGTTCTAGGAATGTGGAACGTCACCTAGCTGGCGGGAAAGGAGCTGGAGCTGGTGCGGGAGGTGGAGTGGTACCAACTAGATATGGTTGGGCTTACCTCCACGCACAGCACCTGTTGTGGAACCAAACTCCTGGAGAGGGGTTAGACTCTCTACTTTTCCGGAGTTGCCCAAGGTGTAAGGCGTCAGGCGGGTGTGGGGATACTCACAAGTCCCTGGCTGAGCGCCGCTGTGTTGGAGTTTTCCCCAGTGAATGAGGGGGTCGTCTCCATGCGATTGCAAGTCGCTGGGGGGAAGGGTCTGACTGCTGTGTGTGCTTATGCACCAAACAGCAGTTCAGAGCTTCCATGGAGTCCTTGGAGGGCATCCTGGAAAGGGTGCCATCTGGGGACTCCATAGTTCTACTGGGGGACTTCAACACGCACGTGGGCAACGAGGAAGGAACGGAGGAACGGCCTGCCCGATCTGAACCAGAGTGGTGCTTTGTTGTTGGACTTCTGTGCTAGTCAGGGACTGGCCATAACAAACACCATGTTTGAACATAAGGTGACTCATAAGTGTACCTGGTACCGGGCCACCTTAGGCCAAAGATCAATGATCGACTTTGTTGTCATATCAGCAGATTTGTGGCCGCATGTTTTGGACACTCGGGTAAAGACAGGTGCAGAGCTGTCAACGGATCACCACCTGGTGGTGAGTTGGATCAGATGGCGGGGGAGGCTGCCGGACAGACCTGGTAAACCCAAGCGGGTAGTGAGGGTGAACTGGGAACGTCTGGTGGAAGCCCCTGTCCATAGGGTCTTTAACTCTTACCTCTGGAAGAACTTCTCTTGTATCCTGGGGGAGGTTGGGGACATGGAATCCGAGTGGGCCATGTTCAGAGCCTCCATTGCAGAGGCGGCGGCTAGGAGCTGTGGCCAGAAGGCTGTCGGTGCCTGTCGTGGCAGCAACCTAAGAACCCGGTGGTAGACACCAGCGGTGAAGGAAGCCATCAGGCTGAAGAAGGAGGCCTTTCGGGCATGGTTGGCCCAGGGGTCTCCCGAAACAGCAGACGGGTACCGGGAGGCCAGGAGGGCTGCAGCCTCAGCGGTCGCCGAAGCAAAAACCCAGATGTGGGAGGAGTTTGGGGAGGCCATGGAGAAGGACTTTCGGTTGGCCTCAAAGAAGTTCTGGCAAACCGTTCGGCGACTCAGGAAGGGAAAGCAGGGTGTACTCAGGCGGGGAGGAGAACTGCTGACCCAGACTGAGGATGTTGTTGGACGGTGGAAGCAACACTTTGAGGAACTCCTGAACCTGACCAACATGCCCTCTGGGGAAGAGGCAGAGTCCGAAGCCTCAGGGGAAGACTCACCCATATCCTTGGAAGAGGTTGCCAAAGTAGTCAAACAGCTGACAATGGCGGTTGTTGGGGGTTGTTTGGGGGTTGTTTGCTCATCCAGCTTTGTGCACTTGGAGAAGGCTTATGACCGTGTACCCCGGGTAATCCTGTGGGGGGTACTGCGGGAGTATGGGGTGCCGGGACCGTTAGTACGTGCCATTCGGTCCTTGTACAAACAAACTGTATCCGTATTCTCGGCACAAAGTCAAGCACATTCTCAGTGGGTGTTGGGCTCCGCCAAGGTTGCCCCTTGTCACACCAGTTTGTGCTTTTCATGGACAGAATCTCAAGGCGTAGCCGAGGTGAGGAGAGTGTCCAGTTTGGGGACCTCAGAATTGCATCCCTGCTCTTTGCAGACGATGTAGTTCTGTTGGCTACATCAGACCGTGACCTCCAGCATGCACTGGGGCGGTTTGCAGCTGAGTGTGAAGCAGTTGGGATGAGAATCAGTACCTCCAAGTCTGAGGCCATGGTTCTCTGCC
>OMOU01088632.1:0-12328 GCA_900312585.1 Malacocephalus occidentalis
ATATTTCCCAGCTTGAATGATGTTCCCCATTCAGCCCAAAATTGTACAATAGTTGGACACTTGAATGTCTGCTTGCAATTATGTTTCCTAGACTTCTGCTTTCATAGCTAGTTATGAATTAAGTTATTACTACAACCAATAATCATCAAATGCAGATGCAATTATGTAATATGATAAAGAGTACATATATTAATTTCGTCTTACCGGCCCTTTGAGGGCAACCATAACGCTGGTGTGG
Organism: Malacocephalus occidentalis; assembly: GCA_900312585.1. Classification (NCBI taxonomy): domain Eukaryota; kingdom Metazoa; phylum Chordata; class Actinopteri; order Gadiformes; family Macrouridae; genus Malacocephalus; species Malacocephalus occidentalis. Next base: position 239 of record OMOU01088632.1, read on the forward strand.
CCCAGGATGAAATTCCGTTTGACACCCCTGGTCTACAGGAAGGACAGGCCTGATGGTCCCCTCATGGTCCCTCTCGTAGCGAGCGTAGAACGTGTTCAGCTCATCCAGGAAGGAAGCATCGCTGGATGGTGGTGTGGAGTTGGTTGGTTTGTAGTCAGTAATGGCCTGGGTGCCTTGCCACATGCATCGGGGGTCGGAGTTCTTGAAGTTCTCCTCAAGCCTTAGCTTGTAGCTTAGCTTGGCCTCCTTGATTGCCCTCTTCAGGTTAGCTTTGGAGGAGCTGTAGGCTCGCACATCACCTGATCGAAAAGCGGCATTGCGAGCTTTGAGCATTAAGCGGACCTCTTTGTTCATCCAGGGCTTCTGATTCGGGAATACGGTAATCCTTTTTGTGGTGGTGACTCTGTTGAACTCAGTGTTTATGAAGTCCATGACGGAGGAGGCATAGGAGTCAATGTCCGTGTGGGTGCTACATGAAGCCTGAGTGGCAAACTCCCTCCAGTTTTTATTTCCAAAACAAAGCTGAAGTGCTGAGACCTTGACAGTCCTCACAGACGGTTTAACTCTTTTGATCAGAGGGGAGTACATGGGGAGTAGGAACAGGGAGAGATGGTCCGACTGGCCCAGGTGAAGGAGCAGAGAGGTTTTGTATGCACCAGCTACATTGGTGTAGAAATGGTCCAGGGTCTTGTCTCCTCCAGTGGGGCATGATGTTAGGGCTGGGTGCTGGGGACTCAAACACACGACACAGGAGATGAAGGGGTTCATGCGTTTTATTATGGCTCACGCAAACAGGGGGATGATGTTGGTGAGCAGGAGATGGGTCTGGAATCTGAGTCAGGAGGGCACGGCGATGGGTCTGGATCTGAGTCTGGAGGGTACGGCAATGGGTTCGGGGGGACACGGCGAGGGGTTTGGGAGTCAGGAGGACACGGCGATGGGTGCGGGATCAGGAGTCAGGAGGACACGGCGATGGGTGCGGGATCAGGAGTCGGGAGGACATGGCGATGGGTGCGGGATCAAAGTTCGGGAGAACCCGGCGATGGGTTCGGGAGGGCACGGTGAGGGGTTCGGAGGACACGGCAAGGGGTTCGGGAGTCGGGAGGACACGGCGAGGGGTTCGGGAGGACACAGCGATGGGTGCGAGATCTGGAGTCGGGAGGACACGGTGATGTGTTTGGGATCAGGAGTCTGGAGGACATGGCGATGGGTGATTCCTATGGTTACGCTTTGGGAAGATATGGCCCCGACTGAAGGTGTGGATCGTCGGCAGAGCCCCCGGGCTCTCCGGCGGGATAGTCGGCAGAGCCTCCGGGCTATCTGGCAGGATAGTTGGCGTCGGCAGAGCCCCTGGGCTCTCCGGCGGGATAGTCGGCAGAGCCTCCGGGCTATCTGGCAGGATAGTTGGCGTCGGCAGAGCCCCTGGGCTCTCCGGCGGGATAGTCGGCGGGATAGTTGAACTCGGTGAGGAAGGACTCGTAGTCATTGAAGAGGTCGGGGCGGGCGCTGAAGATGACTTGCGACCACTGGAGGGCGTCGCCGGTGGTGAGATTAATTACGTACGCCACACGGGCTGCAGGTGAGACAAATTGGCTGGGTTGCTGGAGGAAGTTCCGCTCACAATGCAACATGAAGGCCCGGAACTGGGCGAAAGTTGGCTAGGTTGGGCTCATGGGAACGGTCGACCAGGAGAACAGGCAGGATCACCGTGGCAGGCGGTGTAGGCGGGGCTGGGGTAGCAGGCGGAGTGCTCGCCGCTGTAAGTGCCGCCACCTGCACTGACAGGGCCTGGATCACGGCGGTGAGTGAAGCCTGTGCTCGTCTCACTGTGTCGGCTGTGTCTAGATCCATGGCCAGATCTTTCTGTTAGGGCTGGGTGCTGGGGACTCAAACGCACGACACAGGAGATGAAGGGGTTCGTGTGTTTTATTATGGCTCACGCAAACAGGGGGATGATGTTGGTGAGCAGGAGATGGGTCTTGAATCTGAGTCGGGAGGGCACGGCAATGGGTTTGGGAGGACACGGCGAGGGGTTCGGGAGTCGGAAGGACACGGCGATGGGTGCGGGATCAGGAGTCGGGAGGACACGGCGATGGGTTCGGGAGGACACGGCGATGGGTGCGGGATCAGGAGTCGGGAGGACACGGCGATGGGTTCGGGAGGACACGGCGATGGGTGCGGGATCAGGAGTCGGGAGGACACGGCGATGGGTGCGGGATCAAGGTTTGGGAGAACACAGCGATGGGTTCGGGAGGGCACGGCGAGGGGTTTGGGAGGATACGGTGAGGGGTTTGGGAGTCGGGAGGACATGGCGAGGGGTTCGGGAGGACACGGCGATGGGTGCGGGATCAGGAGTGCGTTCATCCAAGTGAGGCTCAAATCATCACAGCATTCAAGCATCTATGAGGTCAGGGGTCACACAGGTCCATATACAGGTCCATATTGAGTGTGTATGATAGCTGAGAACGACAGAGAGTTTGGTGTCTTCCTGAGTGTGACAGCAGATCTACTGGCAAGACTTTTCCTGGGGAATATTGAAAGATGAAAGTGTATGCTTCCTGTGCTATCTTGGAATGTGTCTGTGTGTGTTTATTCTTGAATCTTTTAATGCTTTGCATGCATGCAGTCGGGTAGAAGAGTGAACTCAGAAAGTAAGACAGGGTTAGGGTAACTCAATCACATTACATTCTCCCTTGCATTCTCCCTCTCTCACACACTCGCACACACACACACACACACACACACATGCACACTAGCTCTCTTTCACACACATATAAACACACTATTATACACACTCCATCTTTCTATCTCACATACATACATTCACACACACACAAACACACTCTTTCTCTCTCACTCTCTGTTTCTCTCACACACACACACACACACTCGTCTTGCCACTCGGTGACCCAGTCAGAGTGAAACCATGTGTGAAACACACCGTCACCTTCTGTGATCAAAAACAGACAGTCGATCAGTCAGACAGACAGATAGACAGGGCAACCCAAAGCGTCACAGACAGACTCACTGTCACCACATTCTCATGCCTGTGTGTCTCCAACCGCAAGATGTTCGTTACGCCCGTCAATACATGTCTGTTCCTGAACCTTCTCACGGTCCTGCAGTTCAGAGTTCATTCATGCCACTAGACCACCTACAGAAACCATGTCAATATACACAGTAGGCTATATATACATTTGAATATTAGCTATTTGTATATTTTATGACAACAAGAAAGTGGTACGGGTCATAACAGAACCATTTCATAATGTTTTATTTATACTTAAAAGCAAAACATGTCATTGTGTCTACATTATTTGTGTCCAGCTAAGTCATAGAGTATCCAAAAGCATGATAGTTTAAGGTATAGTTTGGGGGGGGGGTTCAGTATTTACAGCAATTTACAGCTCAAAGCAGTGGTGTGTATACAAGGAGGGGTGTGTCTATAATGATGGGTGTGTCTACAATGAGGGGTGTGTCTATAAGGAGGGGTGTGTCTACAAGGTGGTCTCTGGTTGGTGGCTGGCCCGAAGTCAAGCTGATTACAGTCTGGGGCTGAGTGAGGCTGCACAAACCACCACTTGTTGTTACCGAGCTCTGTACATTCATTGTACAAAATGCGACAGTCCACCAGATTATGTAACATCTACCTGTGTCCTTACATTGAAGGTGTAGAAGGAGCTTACTGCTGCAGTCTAAAAGTAGGGGTGTGTCTACGTACAAGGAGGGGGAGGGTCCCTACAAAGAGAGGGCGCCGGTGGTCTCTGTGTCAGACATCACTGACGGTCGCTTGGCAATGGGCACCTTTTTCCCGCAGTCCCCTGCACCCAGCCAGCCCACGCAGGACTTCAGCACCCACAGCAGGTCCCTGCGGAAGCGCTCGCCCACGAACACATAGAGGATGGGGTTGACACAGGCGTGCGTGTACGCCAGGCCCTTGGCCACCTGGCCCACCACGGCGTTCCTCGTTGTCATGCTGCAGTCGGTGATGCTGTTGTTGGCCACCTGCGTGGCCTCCAGGGTCACGTAGACGTTGTACGGTAGCTGGGAGAGGACAAAGACCACCACCACGGCCAGGATGACACGCAGGGGCTTGTGCTTGTGGAAGTTGCGCGCCTGTAGCAGCGTGCGCAGGATGACGGAGTAGCAGGTCACCATGACCACCAGCGGCAGCACGAAGCCAACGCACACCTGCAGGGACAGAACCAGCACCTTGGTCCGGGTCGGGGTCTCAAACAGCAGGTCACAGGAGGGCTGACCACTCGGTGTCTCCCTCACCTGAAGCACAAGTATAGGATAATCACCTGGTTAATATCCTGATTCATATTCTGGTTGATATCCTGGTTAATATCCTGGTTAATATCCCCGTCAGTATCTGAGGAACTTGCAAGTCACATATCTGAAAAAATGAAAGTACATCTCAGTTTCTTAATTTGAAAAACAATATTAAGGGTGCTGTACGATTTGAGAGTTGTAAAGAGAGAAAACAGAGGAGATCAAGAAAAAAATGTCTGCGTTTCCCCGCCAGTGGGATTATAATGCTGTGTGCTCATGACACTCAGATTAGTGCTCTTAAATCTTACCTAGTTCACCTTTGATGGCTGAATGAGAATAGTCTGGTGAAGTGCGTGGATGTACTAAGAGGTACTTACCGGTGGGCTCTTTGAGTTTTTTCATGAGGCCGTAGACGAGAGATTGGGAAAACAAACAAAGAATAGGCAAGCTCACCTGGGCCAACAGCATCTCGGGCAGGGCCAGCAGAGCGGACAGCAGCCACACGGCCAGGCAGGCCACCCGGCTGTACAGCATCCTCCTCTCCCGGCTGAGGTTGTGGGTGCGGGTTGCCTGGACGATGGCCACATAGCGATCCACGCTGATGCAGGTGAGTAGCAGCATGCCGCTGATGAAGTTCAGCTTGTACACGGCCACCACGGCCTTGCAGAGGCCGACGGCGTGCAGCCTGAAGACCCAACCCTGCGCGGCGTTCACCGCCCAGAAGGGCAGTGTGGCCAGGAACAGCAGGTCGGCCACGGCCAGGTTCAGCAGGTACACGTCCGTCATGGTCTTCAGGCGGTTGCGGAGGGCCGAGTACAGCAGGACCACCAGCAGGTTGCCCACGGTGCCCAGCACCACGATGAGCAAGAACAGCGGGGGTTCATAGCGCTGCTGGAAGTTCCGCACCCAGGCCTTCGGACAGAAGCCCCCATCCAGCTCGTAGTCAAGGTAACCCGAACCCGAACCTACGTCCTGGAATGAATTGGTGAGGAGAAAACACGGATCTTGTTGAGATGGCTTCAATTACTCCGAGGCATTTGATTGTTTGATGGTGCTGCCTATCTTTAGTCTGACACCACGCAAACCACAGAAGCAGAAAGTTGAGATGGCATCTGGTGGTATGTGTGAGTGTTTGTGTGTGTGTGTGTGTGTGTGTGTGTGTGCGTGGGTGTGTGCATGTGTGTGTGAGTGTTTGTGTGTGTGTGTGGGTGTGTGAGTGTTTGTGTGTGTTGGGAAATGCTGACATGTCGTTTGACTGTGCAGCGAGGAGCAGAGCTACAGGTGTTTGTAGACAGTTTCCTGCGGTCTTAAAACAATGTGTGTGTGGGTGTCTGTATTTCTGTCCGTAATGTGTGTACATATGCATGTGTGTGTTTCTGTGGGTTTTTGTGTGTTTGTGCATGTGACAGAGTGCATGTGTATGTGTGTGTGTATCAGTGTGTCTACATGAGTGTGTGTGTTTTGTGTGGTAGAGGGGCCCTGTAGTGTGTATGTCAGCGCCAGGGAGTTTGATACAGACGAGACAGAGATAACGCACACACGCACACACACACACACAAGCTCCAGGTTGCTGCAGCACTAGCAGTGCTGTTAGAGTAATTAGAGTAAGTAGTGCAGTTAGATAAGGGCTAATAGTGGAGACTGACTGGCATTAACAAACTGAAACAGCAGAAGACACCATGTTGGATCCCAGAAGGATCTGTTCCTCAACCTAGCAGGCAAACACTGGAGCCCACGGAGCAGCCCATCTCTTCAACCAATTTTTGGTGCATGAACAAGAAGCAAGCCTCCCTCCTCCTTCACTTATCTCTGGTTCTCCGGGGTTCCGTTGTGAACTTCTGATACAGGTGGTTTGGTTTAGTGACAAGACAACCGACATGCATTGTTTCTGAGTGGTATGCTGTTTAAATCCACACGCTGCACACCGATACAGGTGTCTTCATAGATGTAGCTGCAGGGAACATGCAGTTCCCCGCAGATTCGAGATGCATGCAGATTTGAGAACATGATAATACTTGATAGTACATCAAGATAATAAATGATAGTACATTTCCTTTGGTTACATTATGAATGGAAATGTGACTTCATTATATTCATAGTATTTCTTTAATTGTTTAAGTGATGAATGCAAGATGGCTTATTTTATGTGATACTGCCTATTTAATAGGCATTTCATAGTCACACTCATTATTTGATGTGGTTGTACTTACAGTTTCGATTTCGGTGGTAGGAACGTTTGTAGATTGGTAGGCCATTGTAGCTGAATAGGAGAAGATAGAAGTATTTAAAATGCACTGTCGATTAAATCTACTGCATATGCAGTATATTCACCTCCTACAGTATATGTGACCTCAGAGACACCTCTAATTCCACCTGCAGGTAAAACACATCCAGAGATGTTCTGCATCTCTAACCATAAACCATAAAGTGACAAGTAGTAAAAATGACCACACTCACCATCAGTGATCAGGTGGAGAGGGAAAGAAACTCAGAAAGTGTGTGTGGAACGCACACTTTGAGCGGCAGACTGTGAATGCAACCTCATCCTCTCTTGTATTTATGGTTTCCCTGTGACCACAGTGCTACGTGTCGTAGAGCATCTTATCTCCATGTCTCTGTGCTGCTCTGTCTCTGAGTTCACATCACAGGAAGCAGTGACCCCAGCCCAACGCAGCGCCCCAAAACAGCTGGCCTTCCCCTTCCCAGATCAACAACAAGCCCCCCCACCCTTGTTGATTCAATATGGGTGGCAGTATGCCATTATTAATGACAACACGTCTCTCTGCCCCCGAACTGCAGACTCACGGACATCAGAACAGAATCAATGCACCCCCATGGGCGCTCTCTGCGTGGGTGATCGGATGTCCCGAGGGACCAAACGGCTGCACACATACTGGTGGAGCACTTAACACCACGGACGAGTGGCGTCTGAAATCAGAAACCACTTCTGTAGCTTGTAGACAGAGAGTAGGCAGACTTTGTGTCTTCTACCTTGACATGTAGAATGAGCACAAAGGTGTCTCAGAAGATACTGCCTCCTCAGGGTCTGGCTCAACGCCTTGCCGCTTGGAGTGGCAGGACCATTAGTAGACCTTATTGGAAATGTAATCCCCAAGCCCACAGCTGTGGGTTGGGGTCTCTAAAATCCGTCTGCTTTTTGATGAAAGAACTCACTGCACTGCTGTTACTCAAAATGTGTCCGAGTCTTCATGGTCGTGGTGCTGTCGTAGGATACAGAGGAAAATTCTACAGGACTGTGCATGGCCTACCCTTGCTGTCATCCTGAGAATCAATTGCTTGGGGTACAAAATGAAGGTCGCAAACATGCAAAACAATTAAAGAGGCATGAAAATCTGAGGGAGGCACGATAACCTTTAATGAGACATGTTAACAAGGCATTAGAACGTTTAATGATGCATTAGGAAATGTAATGAGGCATTAGAAACCTTAACGAGGCATGAGAATGTTTAACGTGGTGTTAGAACCTTTAACGAGGTGTGAGTACCTTGAACGAAGACATAGAACATTAAACAAGGTCTTTGAATCTTTAACGAGGCCTGAGAAACGTTAACCAGTTGTGAGCACCTTTAATGAGTCATGAGAACCATTAATGACGCCTGAGAACCTTTAACGAGTCATGAGAAACTTTAATGAGGCTTAAGAAGCTTTAACGAGGTGTTAACATTTTAACATGGCATTAGAACCTTTACCAATGCATTAGAACCTTTATAAAGGCATTAGAACCTTTACCAATGCATTAGAAACTTTATGAAGGCATTAGAACCTTTGACGAGGTAGAACCTATAGCAAAGCCTTAGAACCTTTAAAGCTGCTCTCTCTTCCTCCTCTTGCTCAGGCTTTGAGCGACAGGATGCAGAACAAAGGTTGTGTTTCTCGGTTTGGTGTGTTTCACAGTGAGACATTGGGGAGCGTCTTGTTGGGCATTCATGCGTCTTCAGAAACTGTCACACCTGGAAACACTCCAGCCCACTGAGGAAAGAGGAAGAGGCCTCTCTTTCTGTTCTCTGCTTGTCTTGTTATCCAAATTAAACCCTCTCGGCACCAAAGCAAAGAGAAATGAGATTACTAGGACCTTGTATTGTGTACATAGCATGACTATGACTATGGCCAGAGCTGACAGGGAACCAGCATATATAGTCATATATTTAAATATACACCCATAAGTTCCAAAAGGTTGAGCATTATTTGAAATGTAATTATTATTTTGTTATTTGAAATGATTGTTTTCTCATCTGGTCTAAAATAATGTGCACACAATGATAAAGTATATAAATATACACACCACATACCACAACAATATACAGGGATGAGCCCAGGAAATGAATAAAATATAAGTATATTAAGTATATTAGTCCAACATACTATAGTATAGATTACAGCGACTGCACACACATTATTTTTCATCATACAACGTTTCGTCATACAAGGTAGATTCATGTCCGCACACTACATAAGATGACATGACAATCTATAATTATAATACAGTCTATAATACAGTCAAATATCGTATGATGAAAAATTGTGTGTGCGGTCTGGTGTGGTCAATGTTATTGTGAAGTTAATTTCTCAAAAGTCAAAATGTAATTTTGTTAATTTAAAACATTGAAGTATCATGGGGCCTATGTGATGCATAAAAGGCATATATGTAGGCCTATAAATATTAAGAGTAAGATAATATTATTAGGCTTAAGGCTATAGTCTAGGCCCCTACTCAGGCTACTCCCTTAGGCCTACATTTTCCACCAATTTTGGAATTTTATTTCAAGATTTAAATCAAATTGTTCCCAGTCCCACACAATAATTGCGTAGCTCAAATCCACAAACAATCGTAATGTATGACAAATGTCGTAACAAATAACAAGTCAATATAAATAGGGTTAAATGCTGGTTAATATGCCTACCTTCCGAATAAAATCGCTGAGAATGCAATGCAATTTACCAGGCCCTTTTTCCAATTCAAGTTTTTTTACAATGTCAATGCTTAATCAGGGTTTCTGCAGGTTTCACCAAGTCAAATTTAAGACTTTTTAAGACCTTTTTAAGACCATTATGAATGAAATTTAAGACCTATATCACGACAAAGCATAATCATAAAACAACAATGCAGTCACAAAAGCAAAGTAAATTAATTTAATCAAATGAACAAAGTGCTGAACACAGGTTAGATGCATTGAACTACAGAAAAAAAACATACAAAGTCGTAGTGGAGGTAGTAGTGCTGCTAGTGGAGCTACTAGTGCTGGGTCCGGGGCTGAAAAACTGGATGAAAACTGGCTAATGGCTGTCGTTTGCCGGAGACCCTTCACAGCAGTGAGATGGTTCTCGCTTTTGGCATGGGACTCCAGCGCCCGTACACCCAACGTCCCAAGTTTAAGAGTTTTCTTGTATGAGAAGCAGTAGGCTTCAAATACATTGTTAGGGACTGGCTTTAACCAAGCCCTGAATACATTTTTTTCGAGCCAACTATCGTTAAATTTGCATTTCCCCATGGCTGTGGAAAAGGAAAGAGACACACGGCAATAACGCGAAAGCTGATTGGCTGCAAGTAGTTGCATGTTGGGCTGCCGGGTTTTGTAGTCGTAATACAGGGAATTATATTTGGAATAGCGAAAGACCGAACTACAACACAGAAAAGAAAAAATAAGCCATTCTAAAGCGCTGCAGGAGCATTTCAGGTAGCGTTACATCAATGTGTACGAAAATTAAGACCTGTTTGCAATTATTTAAGACCTAGAACAAATAGTTCTAGGCGAATTTAAGACTTTTTAACACCTTAAATTTAGATTTTCTAATTTTAGACTTTTTAAGACCCCGCGGAAACCCTGTTAATTTTTTCTCATTCCGTGACCAGTTCCACTTATTCTTAACTAGTGAGCCGCTTCTGTCAATCTCCCGCGCCTTATTCTCATCTTTTCGCTCTATTATTTTGAACATTTCATCTATTGTTTGGCAAAACAAATTGTACACAATAACATTTCTCGCGCGAATGCCTGCCTACTAGAAGCACTTATTTATCCAATCAAATGCATTGTTTCATTTCGAGTGCAAAGTAAAAAAGTCGGATCACTAAAAATGGTTACAAAACGGATCATTTCTAGTACGAAAGCGTGGAATTTTTTAAAATCGGAACCTGGAAACTGAAAAATCGTGAGAAAAATGCGGATTTAAAACAATTGGAATCCAGAAACTGAAAAATCGTGGAGTTCCGCAAATTTGTGGAAAAAGCTCATCTCTGAATATAGACATACCATAGTTTCAGTTTTAGTTTTTCCCTGAATTTGGTTACGGTGTTGGTTAGCCTATATTTTGTACAAATAAATAAAACATCTAGGATGCATGACACTCCACAAGAGCATTACATCATCAGTACCTCAGCACCTCATATGTTCAATCACAACAGTAACTTTTTTCGATAAAAATATTCTATGCACTCCCATCTTCAAGGAAACCTGGAATCCAAACTTTCAGGATCACCGTTGTTCCTCCAGTCGATTTGATATGATATACAATATATAGATATATACATTCAACTTGAGAATGGGAATGAATCTGGAACAGAGAGATAATGTAGATTAAGACTAAGAGGAAGGAACTCAAACAGAGGATTGCCTGGCTCTCATTTCAGTAGTTCTACCTAGCTAAACATAACGAAGCCCAACCCTAGCCAATGTGATATTCTCTGAATACTGGAATTCTGGGTAAAAGCGTTCCTTTTCTTGACGATGGGTCTCAGCAGCGTTCGTCATTCGTCAGACTCGTACCTTTACGACAAGACAGACACAGACAAAGACGATCTTTCAGACAAACAGACTGAATATGAATGCCCCGAGATAAACTTGCTAATGTCTGTGATGCTAGGTGTGTCACCAGAAGGTTAGTGATCTAGTATGACGTTAGCATCATGCTAGCTAGCTAGCAAGTTGGGTGTCGGGTTCAGGTAAGGCGGGGTCTTATTGGCCGTCGTACCTCTGCAGTCGTTTCCTGATCTCTTTGATCTGCTCGTTCTTCTTGGTCAGCATCTCCTTCATGTTGCGGTAGGCGGCAGTCTGCTGGAACTTCTTGTCCAACTCCTGAACACGCACACGCAAAATGAGTTTTTCACTAGAATGCTGAATTATTTGTTTCATTAGTATATATATATATACAATTTCTCCTCCAAAACTAAATGTTAGCATTTCTAACATGTAACTTTCTACACTGTTGTGGGTGGAGGGTCGGGTTGCAGGGTTCATGGCTGAAAGCCTGAGGGTTAGGAGATAGAGGGTCAGAGGTCAGACCATCTCGGCCATGGTAAGCTGCTCCCGGACGCGCAGCAGGTCGTGTTTGGCGGAAACCAGGTTCTGCTGCAGGTCCTTCTGGGAAGCGGCATTCACGTTGAGCGACTTCTCGTAATCCTCTTTCAGGGCCGCCACCGTGTTCTCCAGGCTGCTCAGATCCTGGTCCTGCGTCGCCCCCTGGTGGCAGGGAGGAGAACATGCTTTTACTATTCCCCACAGTGGCCGTCTTGGTTCTTAACACTAGCCGGGTGAGGAAACCGAATGCGGATCGAACAAAATTAAAATATGGTCATAAGATGGACATACCGTTGCAAAATGTCCAAGAAGTAAGTAAAGGAAAAAACAAATAACCAAAGGAAACGTAAAATAACAAAAGCGTGGCAGCAAGAGATTGTGACTGAGTGGAAGAGGTAGAGACGGTGCAGCCGGTGAAACACTACCTGCTGTTCCCCTTGGACCTTCTGCAGGTCTTTCAGAGCTCGCTCGGCCCTCGTCTTCTCATCCAACACATTCATGG
>OMOU01088639.1:0-12176 GCA_900312585.1 Malacocephalus occidentalis
TAGCGACATGAACATCAATGAATTTAGAGGCGGTCCTTCTTGGTGCTTCCGTTTTATGAAAAGACGTAATCTCTCCATCCGCACACAAACTACTGTCTCGCAGCAACTGCCAAAAGATTACCAAGAAAAGTTGGCCTCTTTCCTCGCATACTGCAAAAACAAGATAACTGAAAAGAAGATCCGCCCAGAGCACATCGTCAACATGGACGAGGTTCCACTCACCTTTGATATTCCTGTGAACCGCACTGTGGAGAAAACGGGGACCAGTACGGTGAATATACGCACCACAGGGAATGAGAAGTCAGCGTTCACTGTAGTTCTCGCATGCCAGGCTAATGGCCAGAAACTTCCACCCATGGTTATTTTCAAGAGGAAGACCTTGCCAAAAGAAAACTTTCCAGCCGGCATCGTCATCAAAGCTAACCCGAAGGGATGGATGGATGAAGAAAAGATGAGTGAGTGGCTGAGAGAAATATACGTCAAGAGACCGGGTGGCTTTTTCCACACAGAACCGTCCCTATTGATCTATGACTCCATGCGCGCCCATATCACCGATGGTGTCAAAAAACAAGTGAAGCACACTAATTCGGTGCTTGCCGTCATTCCGGGTGGATTGACTAAAGAACTCCAGCCACTAGATATTGGTGTCAACAGGGCCTTCAAAGCTAGACTGCGAACTGCATGGGAGCAGTGGATGACAGAAGGCGAACACACGTTCACCAAGACGGGGAGACAGCGCCGGGCGACATACGCCACAATCTGCCAATGGATCGTGAATGCCTGGGCTGATATATCAGTCTCAACCGTGGTCCGAGCTTTCACGAAGGCAGGAATTGTCACTGAACTGCCAGACAACAGCAGCGACACTGACTCGGACAATGACGACTTTGACGAGACGGGACCGGGCACGTTGGATGCCGTACTCGCCCAACTGTTCAACTCGGACACTGAAGAGGAAGCACTGGACACTGAAGAGGAAGAATTCGAGGGATTCGTGAATGAGGAATGAACTGAAAAAGTGAGCTTTACGTGTTTCTTTCACGTGTTTACAACTGAACAAGGCTGGGAGATATTGTGAATACGTTTGAACAACGTTGAGTTATTGAGTTGTTGAGTTATTGTTACATTGTTATTGTTTTGCACTGTTTCGGGAGTTACTATATTGTGATTGCACTAACGTTTGATTTACCGTGGCGGTATCAGACTGTTTCTTTTACGTGTTTACTGAATCAGGGAAAGTTCCCCTCCACGTTTGTGAATGCACTAACTACGTGATAAAAAGCACTACCTGTTGTACCTTGCTGTTGGTAAAAGATAATACTATGTCACTGACGTTACCTTGGGGAAAAAAATAAAACAGCTGTTCATGTAGCTTTGAACTGTGACAAATGGAGTTGGATATACATTGTTTTCAATGAAGGCGGCGCAAATACCGGTAAGAGCTACCGGTACGTACGGTACCGTATTGTGAATGCACTTGCAACTTGTTTTGGGAGTGAACGGAGTTGTCAGAACGTTGGTTTGTATTCTATCAATAAAGTTTGACTGACTGACTGTTTTGTTGACATTCCCTTTAGCGCATCTCCATTTAGTGGATGCATAACGCAACCCCAGCCACTACAGTAGTTTCTATTCCATGCGCCTTATAATACGGTGCGCCTTATATATGAAAACAGTTTTAAAATAGGCCATTCATTGAAGGTGCGCCTTATAATCCGATGCGCTTTATAGTGCGGAAAATACGGCATTCACTCAACTCAACATGAGCTGTTCAACGCAGTAGTTAAAAAGAAAAAGAGATCTCTTGTGGTATTGATTGATAAAAAGTGTACACTTAAATGTGGCGAGGTTGGTGATGTTAACAAAACAGTCTGAATTGCAATTCCATTTCCCGGGGCAGTAGTTTACCACCAAGTATGACAAAATGTTGACCAGTTGTTAACAAAAATCAGCCCTGAGGATGCGAGTGGAAATACTGTGGCAGCAATCACTTGGGTACGCAACACTTGGGTTACATAGTATAGACTATTATTTGGGAAATCCCTCTCGCTCATCTTCCATTAAAGCATTGGAGTAGCCAATTAGCTTTATATAAAGAAGAAGGAATTAGTGGGGATTTCCTAGTTGGAAGAGGTTAAATAAAGAAATGAATAATAAATGAATAAAAAATTGCCTGTGACTGAACATACAGATGGCGTATTCACATCTCTTCTTGTCCACAAGAGTTTTGAGTCATGTCATGATCGACTCCTGTGATGGGCAATTGGATGGGCTGTTTGCCGTTTATCGCCAAGTAATAAGCAGCGGTGGATTGATCCATGCATCACTCATCCAAATCTTACCAAGTCTCTGCTCAGTTTGTTTCTTTCAACATCGCGCAAGGCTCAATGGATCAACAATACGAAAGGCACCCAGGGGTGCTGCAGGGTTACGCAGGGAAATTGTTGGCAGGCCTGATTTCTTTCTTGGGGCTTAACAGAAAGGAAAGCGCCAAGCAATCCGAAATTAAAGCCCTGCGGGTAAACTTCGTGGTACAAATGGGGAACAACAATCTGCCAGATGTGGAGCTTTTCCAGCCAAGGTAAATCAAACATTCAAAGTTTAGATCTGCTTAGGTAAAGAGTAGCCCAGGCCAAATCAAACAGCTGTTGACGGCCTTCTGCCATGCCGCCCTGTGCTGTACTGTGGATAAAGAGGAAGGGCAGGATTCAGCCATGGCGGGGCGTGGGATCCTGACACCCAACGTTTTGGTTGTGGTGTTAATCCACGCTGGATTATATTCTAAACACGAGGGGCTCACACCATTTTCACAACGTTTTTGAATGCTTATTTTGAGCATTAAAGGGTCTTCAGACTATTACAGGAAGGCCTATCCATCCGCACTTGCATTCAGTAATCAACTTGAGGTTTTTGGGCCCTGTGGAACCATCCATTATGAAACAGGAGATTTGTGTTGAGTAAGTGAATAAATGCACTGCAAAATTATCCAGAAATGTATACGTGAACTGAAGGCAGGTACATCAAGCTCCCCAATGGTGCTGCCTGGTTTCCTTCTATGAATTGTGATTACCGGACACTACAGCCACGCCTGCTGGCTAGTGGATTGCAGTTCAAGATGGCTTCCCCAATGAAAACTACAATCACAACAAGCAGCCTGGATGGAAGAAATTAAGCAAGACACCTGCGGGATATAAACGCTGACGAGGGAGAGGGTTTTGTGATGGGTTGATTGCGAAAGACGACAACTTAAGTTATAGTTTCGACTGTTGTGATTGAGTTAAATTGGACGCAAATTACACGTCAGTGTTGTTTTCAATCAATGTAAAATATACAGTGGTCTGTTTTTATCAATTCTTATCATGTAATGTGTCAATTAATGCATGTGTGGGTATTATGCCCATTATGGTGCATTGAATGTACTGATATTTAAACACCAACTTGCAGTTTACACACATGGTTTAATACAACTGCTGTTTTACTAGAGTTGACATGGAACAAAACAATGGTGGAGAGAAGTGAGGAGGAGTGAACAGGGGCTATTTAATTAGTTTCCAAATCTTTTTCCAATTACAACGCTTACCTATTGCAGCTTTAATGCTCAGCAAGAAGTTAAATTCCACAAATGTAATAACTGACAACGATATAATTTTTTCTAATGACCAATATCAGCAAAAAAAACTGAACAGAAACTGTTTCAACTTTGCTTCCTCTTACATGCACTGGGACTCATTTAACAAAGTAATTAATTAAAAAGCAATTTAGGATCCAAATATGATGTGATATCATTATAAGTAACCAATTATACAAATTCAAGCCCGTTTCAGTGAGTTCCAACGTACGACAACGCACAACAAACACAACAACCAGGTAGTGTTCTTTCGTACACTGCCTGAAGAAATGAACAACGAACAGCCAAAGCTGCCTGTTAAACAGACAACACTGTACAGGCAGTTGGAGTGATGCAGACTGCAACAACAGCATCATTCAGGCAACTTCTGTGGCTAACTTGTCTGAGTTGTGTACCTGGCACACAGAAAAATGAGACAGAGTGTGCGACTTGAATGTGATTGCTGCTACATTTGGATGCATGTCATCATCTTAAGCTTGTCGCTCAACGGAACAATAGTACAAAAAAACAGAATTGACAAAAGAGGTTATCACGTAGTCATACAACTATCGCTGTTTATCCAACCGTATAAAAAGCTGTCACTAAACTTTCATTTACACTTACCAATGGATTGCCCTACATTTCCCCAGTTCTTCTTGAGATTCAATACTCCTGTTCAATGCTGGACATGCTTGTATCACCCCCCCCCCCCTCCTTGGCCAGAGGTGAGTGGTTCTGCTTTCCCTGCAGGACATAAAGACAACGTGCAGACAACATGCAGACTGACTGACTGCACCAAAGGTCCACTTACTGCATGGACTCTGTGGTTGTCACCATGCAACTGGACTAGATTTACACAGCCTTGGTGCTGTGGCGTTCAGATGTATTGACAGGCTCATTCAGTGTGTGTTGGATATATCCAATGTGCATGCCAACCGGAGGTATAGTGCACTTATCCTTCATGGACACTTTCAACTGCCACAGTTAAAAACGTTTTTTAGTATTGCAATGCGAGTATGTATACATGTATATATCGTGGGTAGGGAGAGCTGGCAGTGCTGCTGATGAACTGGCAAAGGCCCAGGCCTCCCGTAGCCCTCCCCAGCGCGACAACGGAGCCACGCTACTGCACCCCCCCAGGGGCAGTGGTGACAACACCGTGTCGTGTGGCTGATATTGACAGTAATTACAAGGGGTTGATTAGAGCCAGGGAAAGGGGACACCCGGGGAGATGAGCGAAGCAGGGCCCTCGGCAGAGAGGGAGGTGGAGAAGTGGAAGGTGGATACCAGACTGCGGAGGAAGAGGAGAGCACCAGGGGCAGACATCACATCAGTTAATTGGTCAAGTGAACAGGGGAGGCGGGGCTACTACCGCCCAATCAGAGCAGTATCTCAGCAAAAGTGGCAGAGAAGACTTTATCGAAGACCTAGAAACAATATTGAAGTCTATATACTCCTTATGAACTCGAACATGGAGCAGGTAAACCTCACTGCAGAGTTCTTCCTAAGAGTTCTTCCCAAGAGTCCTCATGGGTCTGCAGCTTGTTTTCCAGACCCGACCTCCAGGGCAGGTTTTAATGAACATTTCAATACACATGTTCAATATGGTTTGGATGAAGACGGCATCATGGCATGTGTGGCGTGTGCTCCAACATGCTCCTGGCTTATCATTATTCCGTGTTCATATGAACAACAACTAATGTGATGAAGCGGAATGAAAATGTATCATTGATTTGTTTTTGTGCTGTCCATTTTGAGATAAATGAAATGAGGCGCACTGCTAGTTGCTGCTCAGTAGAATGACGGAGCTGCCAACGTTAAAGATACATCTTCCTGCCTTCTGGCACTGAGGCATCTGTATGGACCTGCCAAATGAGTTGACACACACATATACAGTGTGCATTTACTCAGAGATTGTTTTCCTTTACATGATAGGGTCACATCAACAGCTAAATGTATAAAAGATTGCGCACAATTGACTTTTTGACAATCGTAATCTTGCTTTGTTTCAACAAAGAAAGCCTGTGAGAGACGTACTATTTCAAGAAGTCTTGTAAAAATATAGTACTCACAACACAAATAATTGCCACTCAAATCAACCAGCACAAACATTGGTCAGCAGAGAGCCAAGAGAATTAGAGGGCAGGATTCGGGTCAATCAAATCGTGGAAGGATTGCTTTTATTCAGTGCACATTTTGTACGACTGGCATACAGATGAACAAAAGGAAGACAAAAAAGTCCACAGAAAAGCTACATAGTGGAGCTTTCATTTCTGAACGTCTAGAACCCATTTCACAACACAAAGATGTGGTGGCGAGCCGAGGTAACGGCAGCATGGTTCTGGACGCTGGATGACCTTGGCCAGCGCTGCAATCGGATGACTGATGTCATGTCAGAATGGAAGACAACAGTAGGCACACACCCAGAGGAGGTGGGAATGCCTCAGACACAGTACAAAATTAATAGCATTGAGCACAAAAGGAGGCATGCTCATCCACAATAAGAAATTAAAAAGGATACAATATTTCCAGAATGTTGCTTTATGTTGCATTGCTTAACCGTGGAGCAAATGGCGACCCAATGACACTGATGACACTGACTTGGAAAGGCATCAAATATTTCAACAGGGATGACCTGAATGAAGGCTACAGTATGTCTAAGGTGGTTCTATAAAGTGGGCTATCTAGGCAAATACAGCCTTGGGAGAACATCCACAACATCCATCCAAATGAATATCAGTCTGGCTTTGGCTGGGCTGCAATGTATCGCTATTTATGGGTGCGGCCTAAAAATTCCAGCCAATCAGATGAAATAACAGACTCTTACAGAATCCAGAAGCAACTAAACTGAATGTACTGCCGCGGTACTGTCTTGGACACACACACACGCGCACACACAAGCGCAAAAGCCTTTAGAGAGCAGGGCGCTGCCAATTAAAACACCAACCTCAATCCACATAATTACGGCAGTTCAATTCTCAAGTCCCCCGCCCTTCCTTGTTCCCGCGCTCTCTCACTATCCAAGTTATAAGTGCATGCTAATAAATTAAATTGGACGAGCTCCATTGCATTTATGTCCTCCAGTTGTGATGTTATGAGAAGAAATGTGGCCAATATCTGGGTGTAGCGTAGCGTGCACACGCGCGCTCGCTAAGGGCACACAGACAAACTCAGAGCACAGACTCCTTGCCCTCCATCCAGGCTTCACAAGTCTGTCCCAACAAAACCACTGACTGCGTCTGTGGCAACGCTAATTCAAAGCAATGCAAGATTGAAGCGATGCACGGAAGACAACTACTAAAAGAAAGTCATTTACAATGTATCTGGGAGTCGTAAGGT
This sequence comes from Malacocephalus occidentalis, assembly GCA_900312585.1. Classification (NCBI taxonomy): domain Eukaryota; kingdom Metazoa; phylum Chordata; class Actinopteri; order Gadiformes; family Macrouridae; genus Malacocephalus; species Malacocephalus occidentalis. The sequence continues at coordinate 6,947 of OMOU01088639.1, forward strand.
AAGCAAGTATGATTGTCCTTCTTGCTGCTCTTGCACTCGGGATCCCAGCATGTCTGTGTACAAAACGTACATTATTTTTTGGCACATAAAAAGCAATATATATGATGTTGGCCCTGTATCTGTATTGGACTTGAACCGCTGGCTTTGTGAGATGAGTCTTGGCTGATAAGAGTGGAACTTTGTTTTTTTTCTGCTTGCATTCATACTGAATACGCTGTTTGGGGACATTTTGCCACGAGCTGTTTTTCCATTCTGTCATTTATAATACATCAAGTACATCTGTTGTCTCTAATGGTGCATTCTGTCCTTAATCCTACAGTCCACCAAGGGCTGCAGTGCTAATTGGCGTTCTTTATGAAGAGCAAGTATAAAGCAAATGTCTATTTGTTTAAAAACAGATTCAATTCACCAGCAACTGCTTCAAATATGTGAATGGCCATTCACTTGGTAAATTGGACATTTCTTTCCGTTCATTAGCCGTCCTTCATTGCCCCATCTTCCTCCCATCAGAAGGATGTTGCCCATGTTCTATTGGACACTGCAGCCTTATGGTTACGGTTGTTATTTCGGCGACTTGACCAGAGTGCTGACTTCCATCTTAGGCTACATACATCCCATTTGTGTCTATTATTACTCTCTCTGCCAACTAATGATGTAGCCAAGTGATGCAATTGCCAAGTAAACAGAAAATATATTATTTTGTAATATTTATGTAATTCTTTCCCACTGTTCCAACAGTCGGTTCCACGTGTTCAAACAGCAAACCAGTCCTTTAACTCCTCAGTTCTCTGCATTTTTTCAACAGCTCTTAAAATGTGATTATTCTCAAGTGGCATAATCCAAATATATGAAGTAATTTCAATACACTGCAACTTTTAGCATTAACAAATGTTGGCCACTCTACAGTTGTTTTTCTAACGAGGTCACACAGCACTTGCATGTTTTGCAGGTCCTCCAATTGTGAACTGCATGCTGTGATTGTTCTGAGCCTCACTTGTAAGACCCATTGAATGAAATGGTCTGCTCAATAAATACATGCAAATGGGGTGCAGCCATCAGCACAAGGAAACAACAAGAGGGAAAGTCACATGGCACATTACGTATTAGCACGGCCACTTCCGAGCAACCCGATTGGTCAGCTAGACCTACAGAACGTGATCAGTGAGTGTGACACCCGGCCGTGCTTCAATGAGAAATACTGTTCTAAGGGTATTAGTCAGATCCAACGTGACTTGTATAAGTGGAGGATTGATCCACAATATGACTACATTTAATTGTATTTTGTTTGCAACTGGTATAATCTTAATATTCCTCTCAGGGGTGTGCTTTACCGTCTTCATTTAAATCACAGTGAGTTTCACAAGCGTCGCTGAAGTTCTGCGTAATTACATCATAGGTAGTTCTGATGAAGCAATTTGATTGGTCAACTGAATGTTTAGAAAGTGATCAAATGAGATTGAGCATGATGACACTAGCTGTGCTGCAAATGAAATATGCCTGATCATGATGACACTGCCGTTGACTCCTCCCATAACAAGGCACTAGCTTAGAAATACTAATTTGCGGACAAGGAAAAAAAATATGTCCATGGAACACGTCTATACATTTCATATAGATAATTTTTAACACGATTGAGTGATGCATTTCTGGATTTATGTGAGTGCTATTAATTCAGATTGGTGCTTCCACAATGAAAAAGGTCCAACAACACCTCTTTTTTCTTGAGAAAATGTGGTTTATTGAATCTGTCCTTATGTTCTGTATTGCTGGTTGGTATGGTAACATAATTCTGGCTAGCAAAAAATAGCCTCAGTAGACTCGTCAAAATGGCTAGTCAGATCTCAGGGAGGGGCCAAGCTGAGCCTATAGACCTGTACAATAGGCATGTGTCTCCTGGAGGGCCAAGGTCACCCCCTCCAGACAGAACGGTTACCCTCAGCTTGAAGGATTAAGGTGTCTTTGATGAGAAGTAAAAGATACAAGGTGTCTTTTATCCCGGCACATGCTAAACAGCAGATAGCACTTACATGTGTATTCCTTGATGCTCTCTTAACCCTGTCCTGTCATTGCTGGTTGTTCTTGGTGTTACTGTGTGTTCTGATGTTTATGTGATCCAATTTTATTGTCGCCTTGGGTACAATAAAATTTGACTTGACGTGGTATGGATGTATCGGGTACTATTCAGATCCAATGCAAATTTGATCATAGTTTACCAGTTTACCAAACTGTAGACTGTCATGCTGTACTTATTGGATTGATAGTTGTTTTGGCTTGTGCTCTTTCTTTTGGACAGTTGTACCATTGTGAAAATGCAGTTATAAATCCACTTTACCTGTGAGGTGTTGGGGACACGGCTATTGGTTGCTGAAAGTCTTCTGGATGTCTGCTTGTATCCACCTTTGCGGACAGAGAGCAGGCTAGAAGTTAGGCTTCATGTCAATTTGAGGGAGGAAATATGAGAAGGTCGGCATCGGTGGGCGGAGCGATTCAGCAGAGGGTTTGACCACTGACCTCAAGACCTGAAGCTCGCCACTCACTGGAGTCCAGCTAAACTGTAGAAGACCTTTGAATTAAAACACACACACACACACACACACTAACATAACTGAAGCAGTGTTCCTCTCCTTGCTTGAGGCTTGTGTGTGAACGTTACAACTATTATGTTAGCAACTAAAAAGTGAATCAGGAATGGAAGCAAAGTGTCTGCCCACACGCTCAGACATCATTACTATCATGATCATGGATATTCTAATTCTGACCTGGGCCTAGAGACACAATTATGTTTGGTTTCTTTACAAATGCAGATCCCTTAGCACTGTCTAGACATAAACATTGAGACAATGGATCAATAATGGGCCACCAATCATCAATAGCATTGGTGGAAGCACAAATGCATTCTCAAAGGCAGTTTCAAAATGCATTATAAATCACTATATATAAATGTATTGAAATGATAATTGCCAACTGAGTTCTTTCAGCAGACTATGCAAGTCTGATCTACATAGCATGAGACGATGATGACACGTCCTGCTCAAAAATAATGCATTTTACATATTCTGGAAGGGAGGTGACAGATCCTACCTTATTCCTGGCTGCAGCAAGCATGATACAATAATTAAATAACTTCAATAAGTCCACTGAACACCTGAATATAAATAGGGAATGTAGGAGCTTTCCAAATGATTTATAGTATTATTTGTGCTGAAGTGGAACTAGAAAATAGATGGAGCACTGTGCACATGCTACGCTATGCTACGCTATGATGTCCTGGAAACTCTAGGTGGGTCAGAATTGTATGCATTGTATATGTTGAGGATTGCATTACAACAGACAGACGCAAGGTTGGTTTTCACCATCGCACAAAGTGAAAGGTCATGTTCCTCATCGAATAGGCCTAAATGAATTTGTGAAAAAAAGGTTCACTTTCCAGCAGGTTGGAAATACTGTCACTCATGTATGGATATTGTGTGTTAAATGAAGTAAACGGGTTTGTGGCTGGCAGGCAAACTAGCAGGCACTGCATGTTGATAACCTTTCCATTGAACAGAAGCTGGTGGAATTGATCACATTTGCGAGAAAGGAAAATGACTCAGTAACTTGATTTAGTTTAAATGGTGTATGTACATGGAACCCCTGACAACGGAAGGGAAACCGTCTTAGCATTGACAGGTTAATATGGAGACAGACAAGGCCAATTCCATGTTGAAAGGCCACTTTGGGGCTACTCCAAGCAGACCCACAGCTGCACATGCCAGGGCCAAGTGATGACGCAAAGCACTGCAAACACATTAAGTGTGTATGTTCGACGAGCTAAAAAAATACAATGGTTTGGGCAAACAGACAAGGGCACTGCATTATACATGAAGTGGAGACAATCAAATCAACTGTGTAAGGTATTGCTGCGGCATGAATAAACAGTGCATAATTGATAGCACGCTTACATTATGCATCGTCGCTTGCAAAGTTATATGTGAATTTATGACTCACGGGACACCAGGGAGAGGTCTATGTGCAGCATACAGTATCAATGATCCAAATATCTACACTATTAATGTTTTGGGTACAAAATAATAAGAATAAGCGATTCAACATCACCAAAAGCTGACAATAATGAAGACGGCTCCACCAATGACAACACGTTACTGCCATTTAGTTTGTTTTTTTACATGTAAAGAGAAAACACACCTGTGATTTATGTTCCCGAGTGTCTTTTGGTTTTTTATAAGACATACAATAACAGGACTATACAACATTAGATTACAATCTTGGTCCTAATGGCAATGCATTTGTATTGCTCCTAGCTGTGGAGTTGCCATACTTCCAAGATCTATCATGGTCGAAGCAACCTCTTCTTCTATATGTGCCATGACGCACAAGATCCCCACCAGCATAACTTACAAACTAACAAATAACTAATTAGGAACAAACTTTTTTATTTTATTTTTTACCATTTTTGCTTCCTTTTTTTTCCATGAATAATAACTATCCTCATGGACAGTTGTACCACCATGAATATATAGACACGGGTAACATAACCAATGGAATGGACGGCTTCATTTAGGCTAAATTGTATTCTCTGGATTAGGCCATGCTCATTTTAAAATATATTATCTTGATTTCACATGTATGAAATGGCCCAAAACCATCGCTTTTAACGTAAGATACTTGATTACCGTATTTTCCGCACTATAAAGCGCATCGGAGGCGCACCTTCAATGAATGGCCTATTTTAAAACTGTTTTCATATATAAGGCGCACCGTATTATAAGGCGCATGGAATAGAAACTACTGTAGTGGCTGGGGTTGCGTTATGCATCCACTAAATGGAGATGCGCTAAAGGGAATGTCAACAAAACAGTCAGATAAGTCAGTCAGTCAAACTTTATTAATAGAATACAAACCAACGTTCTGACAACTCCGTTCACTCCCAAAACAAGTTAGTGCATTCACAATACGGTACCGTACGTATCGGTAGCTCTTACGGGTATTTGCGCCGCCTTTGTTGAAAACAATGTATTTCCAACTCCATTTGTCACAGTTCAAAGCTACATGAACAGCTGTTTTATTTTTTTCCCCGAGGTAACGTCAGTGACGTAGTATTATCTTTTACCAACAGCAAGGTACAACAGGTAGTGCAACTTTTTATCACGTAGTTAGTGCATTCACAAACGTGGAGGGGAACTTTCCCTGATTCAGTAAACACGTAAAAGAAACAGTCTGATACCGCCAC
>OMOU01088650.1:0-11885 GCA_900312585.1 Malacocephalus occidentalis
CTGACCGCTGAGATCCTGGAGTTGGCCGGAAACGCTGCCCGCGACAACAAGAAGACCCGCATCATCCCCCGTCATCTGCAGCTGGCCGTCCGCAACGACGAAGAGCTCAACAAACTCCTGGGCGGAGTGACCATCGCTCAGGGCGGTGTGCTGCCCAACATCCAGGCTGTCCTTCTGCCCAAGAAGACGGAGAAGCCCGCCAAGAAGTAGATTACCAAACCGACTTTAACAAAAAGGCTCTTTTAAGAGCCAACTACTACTATACTAAGAGTTGCATCTTCTGTTGAGTTGCTCAACAAAATGGTTGAATCTGTTAAACATCTGTCCGTTCCCAAACATGTAATGAAATCTAAGTAAAGCGCCAGTGGGTCAACTATACGTTACAGCAACTAAAAGGTACTGATTTGTGTTGTAATCACCAGCAATGCTTTGGTTTGACTCACTTTAGTACTTTTCGTCTCATTTAGTGTTTTATTACGTCATCTTGTAATTTTGACCTTTTTTATCTAATGCTGAATTCTTGCCTCTGGTGTTTCCCCAGTTCCTGTTTTTATTATTTATTTGCTTGCTCTGTGTGTGTGTGTGTGTGTGTGCGTGGGGGGGGGGGGGGGTTGTTTATATTGTGTGAAGCACGTTGCGTTACATATTTTTGTATGAAAAGTGCTATACAAATAAAGTCTCATTGATTGATTGCTAAGCGTGGTGTGTTTTGATGCCATGCTTGGTCATTATATAGTTATATTACATTCATATATAGTGAATAATAATTATATAAATCAAATGTTTCATTTACAAGAGATTAATTTCCTTGTTCCTGTCATATGTACCTGCATGCATACATACATACATATTAGATTAGATTCAACTTTATTGTCATTGCACAGAGTACGCATACCAGTACAATGAAATGCAGTTAGCATCTAACCAGAAGTGCAAAGTAGTAGCAAAAGTGCAACAGTATAACAGTGAATGGTAACAGTAGCAGTATGAGCAGAATATACAGAGAATGTACACCATCTACAGGAATATACTGAATCTGCAGAGTGCATATAGATTTGTCTATATACGGTGAACGCCATACATTGAGGAATGTACAGTATAGGCAGAATATACATTGGGGTATGTACAGTATAGGCAGAATATACATTGGGGTATGTACAGTATAGGCAGAATATACATTGAGGAATGTACAGAATAGGCAGAATATACATTGGGGTATGTACAGTATAGGCAGAATATACATTGGGGTATGGACCGTATGGGCAGAGGTATCCTCGGGAATGATAGAGCCTACAGTGCATATAAGATATATATATAAGAGTATCTGGTGGTGAAATAGGGACCTTTGATACACAAAGAAACCACGTGTACGTTTCGTTTAAGAGGATGGCGTTGTTGTGGTTCAGCTGGTCGACTCCCAGTCAAAGGATTCCGGGTTCGATGCCCCCTGACCCTTGACCCTTGACCTGCTCCTCACCTGTGTGTCTGTATTCACTGCAAGTCGCGTTGGGCAAAACCAAACCTTAAAGAGTATTAAAAAAAGCATTGAATTTGATCATCAACAATCACAATAAAGACATCATTGGTCTGAAAAATCCCATAGACAGGGAAGATACCAACGGCCACAGCCCGAGGTGAGCAGACCTCACAAGCTGTGTATTCATTGAGTTGGGTTAGTTGGTGTCAGAGAGGCTGGGAGAGGCTGCTGCTCTGTTTCCATGTCCTCGTGCTGCTGCTGCTGCTGCAGAGACGACCAGAACTGGGTCGACTCGAGGCGGTGAAAATAGGCGAGAGAGAGAGAGAGAGATTCATTCACAAGCATCCAGTCCACTTCATTGTGTTGGTATTTAATAATTGTCATTAAACGTGTTTGGACACATTTGTCCTGAAACGTGAAACAAATTGCTGTCCTGCGTGATCTTTGTTATTGTGAATAAGGTAATACGTTTCAGTCTAAGTGGCATTAAAAAGCCGTTTCACTGAAAGGTAAAGATGTGTTTCCTCGGTGATCTCCAGGTGGACTTTGATAACCCGGACTACGACCGCTTTCCAAACTTCAAGAACCTGGTGGGCTACGAGGCGGTCGTGGGTCCCGGGGACGTTCTGTACATCCCCATGTACTGGTGAGAGCTCTCTGATGTCTCATGGGCTCATTTGGACCGCTTTCACAGCAATCTGCGTGATAATATCCATTAGGCTGACAATGCATATTATATGAGGCTGGCTAATGGTGGCCGAGTACTTCCTGTACGTTTTCCCATTCAGGCCACGTCCATTAGCGGCAGCTTCTGGCCACCAAACCCGACTTTCTGGTTACGTTGACACTTTCCCTCCGAAATGCTCGCTCACTCTCTCAATCGTTGTCTCTCTCACACCACCTTAACGGATTGCGAATACATTCTTTATTTATAGGAATACATTTTAGCGATGAAACAAACAAACGCTGGAAAGCAAAAAGGAGAGGTTCTTTTGACCAGCGGTAATTAACGTCAAACGCTGAGCTCTCTCGAGTTCTTGTCTCTCGATAATGACTTGCTAGCATTTAGTCCTGCTCTGTTGAAACACTTTATTGTACAGTATACCAATGAGCAACATTGGTATACTTTACTGTATACACTTTATCACTGAATTGGATTATATTAAATGAGGTGATATTTAAGTATTATAACTCTGAGCTCAACTTATCCAAGCTTCTAATGTGTTCAGGTGGCATCACATCGAGTCCTTGCTGGGGGGTGGAGTCACCGTCACGGTCAACTTCTGGTACAAGGTCGGCCATAACTAGTTCAAAGTCTTTCTCCTGCAGTCTGCTAAGCATAAGCACATGTAGTTCTGCTGTTGGTATCCAGGGTTCTCTGACTGTTCTGCTGTTGGTTTATAGGGTTCTCCGACTGTTCTGTTACTTTCCAGGGTTCTCTGACTGTTCTGTTGGTTTCCAGGGTTCTCTGACTGTTCTGCTGTTGGTTTTGAGGATTCTCTGGCTGTTCTGTTGGTTTCCAGGGTTCTCTGACTGTTCTGTTGGTTTCTAGGGTTGTCTGACTGTTCTTCTGTTGGTTTCCAGGGTTCTCTGACTGTTCTGTTGGTTTCTAGGGTTTTCTGACTGTTCTGTTGGTTTCCAGGTTTTTCTGACTGTTCTGTTGGTTTCTAGGGTTCTCTGACTGTTCTGTTGGTTTCTAGGGTTTTCTGACAGTTCTGTTGGTTTCCAGGGTTTTCTAACTGTTCTATTGGTTTCCAGGGTGCTCTGACGCCCAAGCGGATTGAGTACCCACTACGTGCGCACCAGAAGGTGGCCATCATGAGGAACATCGAGAAGATGCTGGGCGAGGCGCTCGGAGACCCACGAGAAGTAAGTACACTCCAGGTGAAGTCCCTGAGAGGTAAAAAATAAGTATGTGAACCTTTTGGAATGACCTGGATTTCTGCATGAATTGGTCATAAAATGTGTTCTGGTCTTCATCTGAGTCATAACAATAAACAAACTGTCTGACAAGTCTGCTGAAACTATTACCACACAAACAATTATCTGTTTTCATGTTTTTATTGCACACACCATGTAAACGTTCACAGTGCAGGGTGGAAACAGTATGTGATCCGTTGGATTTAATAGGTGGTTGATCCTCCTTTGGCAGCAATAACCTCAACCAAACGTTTCCTGTAGTTGCAGATCAGACCTGCACAACGGTCAGGAGGAATTTTGGACCCTTCCTCTTTACAAATCGGTTTCAGTTCAGCAATATTCTTGGGATGCCTGGTGTGAATCGCTCTCTTGAGGTCAAGCCACAGCATCTCAACCGGGTGGAGGTCAGGGCTCTGACCGGGCCGCTCCAGAAGGCGTAATTTCTTCTGTTGAAGCCATTCTGTTGTTTATCTACTTCTGTGCTTTGGGTCGTTGTCCTGTTGCATCACTCATCTTCTGTTGAGCTTCAATTGGTGGACAGATGGCCTTAAGTTCTTCTGCTAAATGTCTTGATACACTTGGGAATTCATTTTTCCGTGGCTGTACATCTTCACAGGACAGCCACTCCTAGGGAGAGTAGCAACAGTGCTGAACTTCCTCCATTTATAGACCATGTGTCTTACTGTGGACTGATGAACATCAAGGCTTTTAGAGATACTTTTGTAACCTTTTTCAGCTTCATGCAAGTCAACAATTCTTAATCTTAATCTTCTGAGAGCTCCTTTGTGTGAGGCAAACTCAAAAGTGGTGCAGGGCAGCTTTAACCAACACGTCCAATCTCGTCTTGTTGATTGGACTCCAGATTGGCTGACTCCTGACTCCAATTAGCTCTTGGAGAAGTCATTAGCGAGCACTGAATGTTTACATGGCGTGTTCAACATGAACACACATCATTGTTTGTGTGGTATTAGTTTAAGCAGACTGTGTTTGTCTATTGTTGTGACTTGGATTTAGATCACATTTTATGACCAATTTATGCAGAAGTCAAAGTCAAAGTTATTTTATTTGTCAAATGTGTTATATTGACATACAGCACAGATGAAATGACATGCCTCTCAGGCCCAGGTGAATTAGTGAAAATAAATAAATAGACAATCTAAAACAGTGAAGACAATCTAAACAGGAAAGACAATCTAAACAGGAAGACAATCTAAACAGGAAGACAATCTAAACAGGAAGACAATCTAAACAAACGAGCAGTCTGAACAAACGAGCAGTCTGAACAAACGAGCAGTCTGAACAAATGAACAGTCTAAACAGATGGACAGTCTAAACAAATGGACAGTCTAAACAAATGAACAGTCTAAACAGTCTAAAGAAATGAACAATATAAAGAAATGAACAATATAAACAATGAACAATATGAACAGATATACAAGAAAATAAATCCAGGTAATTACAAAGGGTTCACATACGTTTTCTTGCAACTGTATATGACACCTAGTGTGTGTGTGTGTGTGTATGTATGTATATATATATATATATATATATATATATATATATACACACAGTTGGTTTCGGCCAGGAGGCCCGAGGTTGTCTTGCACGGTGATGATGTCATTTAGGAGTTCATCATGATTTCCTATCGTGATGCATCATCGATATCACTATCTGGCCACCGTAGCTGATGAAGAACCCCCCCCACAGTCCGGTCGCTCCCAGAAGTGGAGCAGAATGTGTCTTCTGTTTGCTGAGGCCCAGCGGGGGCCTCGTCCCCTCAACCTAATTACTGGAATATTCATGTCCTGCTGCCCGAATTAGAAGGAATGGAGCTAATCTTAGAACAGACGGCCATTCATGAAATCCACTTTATTCTATGAGAATGACTTTGTCCCTGTATGTGAATCGTTATGAGAAACAGCTTTATTGTGCTTATGTGCTGCATAAGGTGCATATGAACATTGCACATGAGGCATAAATGTTCTATTTTACTGGCCTCACCCCTGACAGAGAAGGTCCTCTAAAGATGTCCTTGTTTCCTGGTCCCAGGTGGGACCCTTACTGAACCTGATGAGGAGAGGCCGATACGACCAGGACTCCAGTTAGGACACCATCACAGAACCGCTCAGACCACTGCTGGAAATGTGTGTGTGTGCGTGCGTGTGTGCGTGTGCGTGCGTGTGCGCGCGCAGGTGTGTCTTTGTGTGCACGTGTGTGTGTGTGTGTGTGTGTATTTTGAGGAAGTCCATTCTTTAGCTTTTGCACCCACGGTGCATTGTTACCGTTGACGCTCCCCCTGCATGGTCACCAGGACTCCCTCCTTAACACGACGTTGAAACCACTGGACTGCCTGTGGTCTGACCACAGCAGGTGACCCCCGACCCCCAGCGGACATGTGGTTCTGCTGTCAGAATGTGGAGGCTCAGCGTTCAGCGTGTACTCTGCCCGGCCGTTTGTGTGACTGAGCGTTTGCTTTTGAGTTTTGAGGACAGACCACCTCTGATTGATGCCCGCCAGCTTGGACGGACTGAAGATCTTGTTTACCTCGCCTCTCACCTCTGACCTCTGACCCCTCACCTCTAACCCCTCACCTTTCACCTCTTGTCTCTCACCTCTGACCTCTCACCTCTAACCCCTCGCCTCTCACCTCTGACCTCTGACCCCTCACCTTTCACCTCTTGTCTCTCACCCCTCGCCTCTCACCTCTGACCTTTGACCTCTCACCCCTCACCTCTCACCCCTCACCTCTAACCCCTCACCTCTTGTCTCTCACTCCTCACCTCTGACCTCTCACCTCTTACCCCTTAGCTCTGACCTCTCACCCCTCGCTTCTGACCTCTCACCTCTGGCTCTTCAGGTGACGGTTCGATGCTTGCGGTCTGAGGGCTGAAGCCGGTCACTTTTGATTTGAACACGAGGGGTGAGATGTAACATTTCAAGGAATACGTGGAGGTTCCTACCAACTGGTATTCCTTAAACTGCACTTCTAATATGTACATCCAAAAGCAGTGTGTGTGTGTGAAGTCTTTTTTATGATTTGTGAATATTAATTTATTTGACAGGGACCGTCTGAAAGACTTCTTCTGTGCCGAGCTTCCAATGACCTGTTTGTGTGTTTGTTGTGGGAGTTCCCAGCCAAGGAAAGACACATTGCACAGTGAAAACATTGACTAAATAGATTTTCAGAAAGTTTTCGTTAGACTTTTCTTTGTTCTTTTTGGCTTATATTTCCCCCACAAGATGGTTTCTTGACACAGTTTACTGTCATGTTCTTTTGTGCTGTGGTACACCCAAGTGCAAATACAACCCTGTATTTGCAAATACAAGCCCATTTTCAAACTTAAAATTGAGCTAATTGTAAATGATGTTCGATTCCAATATTAGGAATAGTGGGTAGGGGGTTAAGCAGGGTAAAAAACCACCTCTAACAATATTGTTCCATGAAGCTAGAGCAGACTTTTATGAGGTTAACGTTCTCTGGGGTTCTGCTGGGATCTGGTTCTGACTCAACAGGGCGGCTGCAGATCCACATCAAGAATGATAGTTTTACAAAATTGATAAAGAAAATGGCTAAAATGGAATCACTTTATATCAAAGTATTGGGAGACAGATAGTTGATATTTGATTGTGTCAATGTGTTTCAGCTCTAGTTGTAGTCATTACTGGAGATATTTAGTTTGGTAGTTGCAGGACATATACTTTACATGGAGCATGGCTAGCTGCAGAACTATCGACGGCTTTGTTCATCGTCGATAGGAATGAACATTGTGACGCAGAATGCAATATTTGTCAATGCTTTGAGAATACAAATTAATCAACGGTCTCAAAAAGCACTTATTTACAGTTTTGATGGTGACTGAGTGTCCTTATGAGGTGTTTCTTAGATGCCTTTTAGATCAGAAGGACTGAGATGTGTGATCATTTGTGCCAAACGGATTGTTCTGACTATAGGAACGCTTGTGCTGCTGTGATGTCACATCACGTTCCTCATGTACTCACAGAACGCAGGCTTACTAGCCCTTCTTTAACACAAGAAAAAAATGAAGTTGTCATAAATAAGGACATAAGCTTTATCGGTTAACTTAAAGCAAGCAAAGTACCTAAATATAGTCTCGTTGATGGATGGAACTTACATTTGGAGATGAATGTGTTTACTTTGTTCCTCAATAAACACCAATACCAAGCACTGGAACAATGCATGTGTAACTAAGGGTTCCTTTCTGATGCGGACATCAGATGAAAAGCATCACTGATTGCAATCTACAAAATGGAGCCTTTATTTCTTCAAACGGTCAGAACCATGTTTAGGGTCTGGTGATGGACAGCTCCATCTACACAGTATTACTAGCTTTGTCAGACCTAACAAATATGAATGACAACATTGGAATACTTATTTGCATACGTACAGGCACACTGAAAACATTATCCGTTGTTACATCACAACATTAACCCTCGATGATTGGATGGGACATGAAATTGTAAGGAACTGAAGAGCATTCAATTGTTCACAGAAGTCAAAATAAAATCCAAAGTGTGAATATACCAGTAACCAGGTAACAAATCTAGACCTTAATACAAAAATAAAGTTGTTTTTGATTGAACACTATTTTAAAAAAGTGTTTCAGTAGTTGATACTTTAGTGCTAAAATGGAAAATGTTTGTCCTTTGCTTGTGTACAATTCCATGAGTGAACCACAGACAATAACACCGTGAAGATCCTACCGATGAAAGAAAGTGAAGCTAGTTCTGGAGATTAAAGACATTTCTACAGGGCCAATTCATGGTTGACTGCACTTCAATGTTAAAAGAGAACAATGGGAATGGACCTTAAGTGAGCTAAAGCGTGTCACCAAAACACCACAACACAGTAACCATGGTGCCTAAACATGTCAACATGTAAATAGTGTTACCGTCAGAAAACAACAAAACTGAACCAGGCAGATAATGGCAATGTAACGGAGAACAGCACCACGGTAACACGATCATCAAACACCCGAGCCGACGCTCAGTGGAAGCGGTATTTGCGTGCAGGTTTGATGCTGACGTAGGTCTCCCTCATCTCCTCCGCCTCCTCCTTCTTCACCATCTGGTAGCGCTCCCCTTTGGTCGTCACCACCTGGTTGCCATGGTAACGCACCAGCTTCTTGGGGGCCTGTGGAGGCAACGGGGCTTAGTTAGATGCGGCGGGTCGGATACGAGGAACCGGGCGGTTGGATACGGTTAGAGACGACGCAGTGAGAATGAGGTTCGGTGTGTCATGCCGAGTGTAGACTTGCGTCTCTGGGCGCCAGGGGTCGATGGATCTTCCTGTCCTCTTCGCGGTCGACCAGCATGTACCTGGAGACACGGGAGCAGGGCGGAGTGTTTCACAGGAGACCGAGGGGACCACAAGACGGCCGTAACATCAGAGACCCCAACTCACTTCTCCAGGATGGTCTCCTTCAGCTTCTGGTCGCCGACGGCAGACGTGTTTTTCCCCTGGTTGACCTGCGGTGACCAGATCGACCGGGTTAGCGGCCTGCTTTTGGGTCGACGCTTTCACCATCACACCAAAAGGGTGGCGGCGGCAGCGGTCGGCACGGCAACTGTAAGCTCACGTACGTTGAGAGGGGCGGAGCTCAGTTGGACGTCGCCCTCGATGATGAGCCGCACGGCCTCCTCCACGTCGCCCCGAGCGATGCACAGCGCGCTGCGGGCCTCCATCAGCCCGCACTTGGGGAACATCTCCAGCAGGTGGCGCTCCTCGTCCTCCCACTCAGACAGCGGACTCTGCAGAGGAAGAGAAGAGACAGGAGGAGGATGATAAACGGTGTCCTTACATGGCATCTTAACGTAACACTTTACAACAATGTTACATGCACAGAACCCACGCATCAGCATTAGCTAATGCAGTAATGAACATTATTATAGAGCATTAGCATAGGGGTTAGGTTTAGTGATTGACGTGCCTCTTCACAGACACTTTGATGTCACAGCGAAGAGACCTTGGCGGTGAGGGATGTGTGTGTGTGTGTGTGTGTGTGTGTCTGGGTAGCGGGTAATGTCCATGTCCGTGTCCGAGGTTTACATGTTTTCCAATCTGAAGCTGAATTAGAGTTGAAACGGGGGGCTTCACTGACACTGTAGAAAGGTTTTATTGGAGCGTTCTAGCGTTACCTTGGCTGTGGCGCCTCCTGGTGGCTGAGAGTCAGACATCCCCAGCAGGGCATCAGGGGGCGTGCCACTCGGGGAGGAAGGGGCTTCGTCTACCTTCGCTGGAGCCGCAGTGTTTTCTGTGGTGAACAGATACCAGGCACACATGATATTCATTAGCTCATCGTGAACATTAGGCTACAATCAATGGATCTCCTTGTTTAGGGAAGCTGGAAGAGCATCCTGCATGACCGTCACAAGAGGGGCAGGTACCTGAGCTCCGAGCAGCAGCCAACTTTGAGGACAAATTAAACATCATTTCGCAGACTTTGACGCTGTGAAGGGAAACGACACACAATTAGACAAGTAATCATTAAAAAGGTCGAGCGTAATGGATCTGATATACAAAAAGCCATTTAGCCCCAGGTGCATATTAGCAGTCAAGTGCTATTCATCTACAGAGGGTTATCTTCTGCCGTTACCTGTCGATTTCAGCGAAGCCAGGTATGTAGGCCTCGAGCATTTCAGTGAAGACTTCAATGTCGAAGTTCTCCTCCACACTCTCCTGGGAACCGAGGTCCTCCAAAACACCGGTGATGTACGAGAGGAGTACCTCGTCCAAAGCGCTAGAAAAACATTTGTAATGTGACTAGGTGTGACCCGGTGTGACCCGGTGTGACCCGATGTGACCAGGTGTGACCAGGTGTGACCTGATGTGACCTGATGTGACCTGATGTGACCAGGTGTGATCTGATGTGACCAGGTGTCACCTGATGTGACCTGATGTGACCAGGAGTGACCTGGTGTGACCAGGTGTGACCTGGTGTGACCAGGTGTGACCAGATGTGACCAGGACCCGGATGCGCCAGTCACTTGCACTGCTCCCCGCACGTCGACTCCGGACTCGCCAGACACTTGCACTGCCCCCCGCATATACCCCGCTGTACACCTCAGTGTATACGCACAACTGCATATACCTCCATCCATACTGTACATACATCTATATTTATGAACTAACCATACTATATGCACTGTAGATTCCGTATATTCTCATACGTATTGTAGATTCTGTATATTCTTATATGCACTGTAGACTATCATTTCTGAGGATACCTCTGCCCATAGGGTACAATACCACAATATATATCTCTGCCTATACTGTACATTCTTCAATGTATAGCGTTCACCGTATATATAGACATATCTATATGCACTACGCATATTCAGTATATCCCTGTAGATGGTGTACATTCTCTGTATATTCTGCTCATACTGCTACTGTTACCGTTCACTGTTATACTGTTGCACTTTTGCTACTACCTTTGCACTTCTGGTTAGATGCTGCATTTTGTTGTACTGGTGGTATGCGTACTCTGTGCAATGACAATAAAGTTTAATCTAATCTAATCTAATGTGACCTGATGTGACCAGGTGTGACCAGATGGTACCAGGTGTGACCTGATGTGACCAGGTGTGACCAGGTGGACCAGGTGGGACCAGATGTGACCAGGTGGGACCTGATGTGACCAGGTGTGACCAGGTGTACTCACCTGAGGTCTGCATCAGGGATAAAGGTCTGGATGAACTTGTGGAGAGCATCA
Source organism: Malacocephalus occidentalis (assembly GCA_900312585.1). Taxonomy (NCBI): domain Eukaryota; kingdom Metazoa; phylum Chordata; class Actinopteri; order Gadiformes; family Macrouridae; genus Malacocephalus; species Malacocephalus occidentalis. The sequence goes on from OMOU01088650.1 coordinate 11,131, forward strand.
TGGATGATCTTCTGGAGCTCCATGTCTCCTCAGCTGGAAGGATGAGAAGAGGAATCAACATGTTGCTGAGCACAGACAGACACACACACACACACACACAGTAGATGTACAAGTCCCTGACTGTGCCCAGAGGCAAAGCACCACCGCCACCACCACCCACCAGCTGCTGGTTGAACACCAGAAACACCAGAGGAAGACCTCACAGTCGCCATCACAACCACATCTACCACAGAGCTGCAGACGACAATGACTCTTAAGTAAGTATCTAAGGGTCAAAGGTTGTGGTTAATAGCACAGACTGGTTCCCGTCCAGAGCCTCAGCAGCGCAGCCGACAGACTGCAGAGCCAGGTCCACATCTAACGACGTGTCCACACGTCAGAAGACAGACTGCAGAGCCAGGTCCACATCTAACGACGTGTCCACACGTCAGAAGACAGACTGCAGAGCCAGGTCCACACGTCAGAAAACAGACTGCAGAGCCAGGTCCACACGTCAGAAGACAGACTGCAGAGCCAGGTCCACACGTCTACATGTCTGCAGCCCCTGGCGCAGGGCTGCCATTATTCTGATTATTATCGGCCATCTTCTCCTCGTTTCATCTTAAAAGCGGCTCGTATATTCGCTGTAAACTTACTGCAGGTGAAGCGCAAGTATCATTAAGTGATTCCGTTTCTCTATTATTTTTCTCTTCTTCTGTTGGCGTCGCTAGCGATCCGACGCGACCTCCCGTGTTGTTGTTGTTGTCCCGTTTTCT
>OMOU01088655.1:0-11400 GCA_900312585.1 Malacocephalus occidentalis
GTGTTTCTATAAAACAAAGAGCTGGAACTGGGGGGAAATTGGGTAGTCCGCACTAATAGGCTACAGCAATGCGTAAAGGGCACATCAGAAGACATTTCCCACGGTATAAGACGAGGCCATGGGAATGAAGAGTGACTTTTATTTTGTACTGAAGGTCACCGGTTATCAAAGTCACCTGCAGTCTATTCACCGCAGCCATACGGGCAAACCAAACAACTAAAGCATTGCTTTTCACCAGGTTATCACTATTATTACTAACTACACACCACCACTAGCACTCAGTGTGATGCTGCAAATTCATATGACATTGATAGATATCAACATATGTTATAGTTAACGTGCATCCATTGATAATGCTGTATGTCTATCATGTGTATCACATCGACAGAATCATATCATGATCAGTTATGTGGTCAGACAGATTTCCAGGAATACACATATTTTATGTGATGTCCTACACATCACATGTATTTTATGTGATGTCCTACACATCACATGTATTTTATGTGATGTCCTACACATCACATGTATTTTATGTGATGTCCTACACATCACATGTATTTTATGTGATGTCCTACACATCACATGTATTTTATGTGATGTCCTACATATCACATGTGTGTTTCTGCTGTATTTGAACTGATATTTCCTCTTCCTTCCCTGTGGTGTCCAGCCACCTGGGGGTAAAGGCTTCTATGCATGCGATTCCCTTCAGGTACTACTGCTGACCCACCCACACACCCACACACACACACACGCACACACTCAGCAACAGGTGCAGGCAGTGTTTGTACAGCAGCTCATAATTACACACACACACACAAATATACCTGAGTCAGAAGGAAAGGTTATGTATATTTATACAGCTGTGTAGGTAATGGGCTCTGTGGGGGTCTGTCATTGGAACACTTAGCTAACGTCTGTGTGTGTGTGTGCGTCCATACATGTATTTATTTGACCAGGTTATGTAATGTCTCTCTGCCATATCCACTGTCCAGGCAAAACTGACATCACTGGAACTGAAATCTCATGAGCTCAACTGGGAGTCGTGTGTGTGTGTATATGTGATGTGAGAATGTGTGTGTGTGTGACACAGCAGTGGCACACCCACTGGCAGTGGCTGAAGGCTGGCCTGAGAGATCCTGTTGGGGTGTCATGCCTTAGAATGGGGAGCTGTGTCCTTAGGAAGCAGAGAACCAGAGAGAGAGTTGAATTGGTAGAAACGGTCCAAAAAAACCATAGAGACACATATCCTAACCCCAGCACTAACTTGCGTGTTTGTACATGTTGGCATTATTAGAAGTACTTAGCATTGTTGAGCATATTGTATGTTCTTAGATGTTGTCACTTCTACTCGTATCCGAGCTGTTATGCAGGCAACCCAGCAATTATGAAACTAATTCTATTAGCCGTGCAATTATCAATGTTTGAAAGCTGCTCTATTCTTATCTTTAGATTAGATTAGATTCAACTTTATTGTCATTGCACAGAGTACAGATACTAGTACAAAATGCAGTTAGCGTTTAACCAGAAGTGCAAAAGTAGTAGCAACAGAAATAGTAAGCAGTATGAGCAGAATCTACAGAGAATGTACACAATCTACAGGGAATATGCTGAATCTACGGAGTGCATATAGGTATGTCTACATAAATATATATATGGTGTACACTATACATTGAGGTATGTACAGTATAGGCAGAGATATACATTGCTATACATTGAGGTATGTACAATATGGACAGAGGTATACGCAGTAGTGCGTATACACTGGGGTGTACAGCAGGGTATATACGGGGAGCAGTGCAAATGTCTGATGGGTCCGGGTCTGGAGTCAACATGCAAATGTAGGATCTCAAAGAATATACGGAATCTGCAGTGCATATAAGACTATACACAATCTACAGTGCACATGAGAATATACGGAATCTATAGTTCATATAAGTATATGTTCATGAATATAGATATGGTGTACACTATACATTGAGGTATGTACAGTATAGGCAGAGATGTACATTGAGGTATCTACAGTAGTATACAGACAGAGGTATAAGCAGTAATAGGTGTTCACAGGGGTGAACAGCAGAGTATATACATTCCATATACAGTCCAGGAATATCCAGGTATATACAGTAATGTACAGTAATGTAGTGCAAATGTCCAGTGTGCAAGTCTGATGGTGGTGCTGAAGTCAATGTGCAAGAGGGTGATGACAGTGTAGGGGGAGGGGGTAGGGTATAGTACAAATGTGTAGATGTCAGGGGTGGGGGGACTCACCGGGGTGAAAAGTTCAGAAGAGTGATGGCCCTGTGGAAAAAGCTGTCTCTGAATCTGCTAGTCCGGGTCTGGAGGGATCTGTAGCGCCTCCCGGAGGGTAGGAGGTTGAAGAGTCTGTGACTGGGGTGGGAGCTGTCCTTTGCGTGCCCTTCGCAGGCAGCGCTTGCCCTGGACAGCCTCGATTGTTTTCACAATTTTAAATTTTCAGCAATTTTCACAACTCTCTGCAGTGCTGTCCTGTCCATGCAGTTGGTAAGGATGCTCTCGAAGGTGCAGGGGTAGAAGTTCACTAGGATCTGAGTGTAGAGATGTACCTTCTTCAGTCTCTTCAGGGGACTTTATGTACCACAAATAAATATTGCTGTCTCTTTCAACAAATGTACTCTTTGTAAGTCCATTCATCCATCCATCCATTTTCTTCCACTTATCTGGGGCTGAGTCGCGGTGGCAGCCTAAGCAGGGCTCTCCAGGCCCCCTTCTCCCCAGTAACAGTCTCTAGCTCCTCCTGGGGGATCCCGAGGCATTCCCAGGCCAGATGAGATATATAATCCCTCCAGCGGGTTCTGGGTCTGCCTCGAGGTCTCCACCCAGTCGGATATGCCCGGAAAACCTCCAAAGGGAGGCGCCTGGGAGGAATCCTGATCAGATGCCTGAACCACCTGAGCTGACTCCTTTTCATACAGAGGAGCAACCTATCTCACCCTATCTCTAAGGCTGAGCCCAGCCACTAATTTTGTCTTCTTGTATCCACGATCTTGTTCTTTCAGTCACTACCCCCAACTCATGACCATAGGTGAGGGTTGGAATGTAGATGGACCGGTAAATTGAAAGCTTCGCCTTCCGGCTCACTCAATCGGTACAGTGCCCGCATTACTGCAGATGCTGCACCAATCCATCTGTCCATCTCCCACTCCATTTTCCCACACTCGGGAATAAGACCCCGAGATACTTGACCTCCTTCACTTGAGGCAGCAACTCACTCCCAACCCAGAGTGAGCACTCCATCGTTTTCCAGCAGAGAACCATGGCCTCAGACTTGGAGGTGCTGACTCTCATCCCAACCTCTTCACACTCGGCTGCAAACCGCCCCACTGCATGCTGGAGGTCACGGTCTGATGTAGCCAACAGAACTACATCATCTGCAAAGTGAAGGGATGCAATTCTGAGGTCCCCAAACCGGATACTCTCCTCACCTTGACTACGCCTTGGGATTCTGTCCATGAAAATCACAAACAGAATTGGTGACAAGAGGCAACCTTGGCAGAGACCAACACCCATTTAGAATGTGCTTCATTTTGTGCCGAGAATATGGACACAGCTCTCACTTTGTTTGTACAAGGGTAAAGCACATCAGCCTTGCCACTGAAGAGCTGTTGGACTACTTCAGCGACCTCTGCCAAGGATATGGGTGGGGCTTCCCCCAAGGCTTCGGACTCTGCCTCCTTCCCAGAGGGAGTGTTGTTCGGGTTCAGGAGTTCCTCAAAGTGTTCCTTCCACTGCCTGACAATATCCTCAGTCTGGGTCAGCAGTTCTCCTCCCTAACTGACCGACTTGAGGCCAACCGAAAGTCCTCCTCGATGGGCTCCCCAAACTCCTCCCACACCCGGGTTTTTGCTTTGGTGACCGCTGAGGCTGCAGCCCTCCTGGCCACCCAGGACCCGTCTGCTGTTTCAGGAGGCCCTTGGGCCAACCAAGCCTGAAAGGCTGATGGCTTCCTTCATCGCTGGTGTCCACCAGCGGGTTCTTAGGTTGCCACCATGACAGGCACCAACAGCCTTCTGAGCACAGCTCCTAACCGCAGCCTCTGCAATGGAGGCTCTGAACATGGTCCACTCGGATTCCATGTCCCCAACCTCCCCCGGGATACAAGAGAAGTTCTTCCGGAAGTGAAAGTTAAAGACATGTTTGAGATGTTCCGCTTCTTTGGATATGTTCCATCACTTCTGTTATGGCCATTGTCCATCGACTATCGTGCTACGGCTGTCCCAAACGTGCCCGTTCGGAATGGGACGATTATGAGCCCTCCATTATTGCTGCTTGCAGCTTTCTCAAGAACCGCTCGCCCAAACTACTTCCCACCAGAGACACACTGTGCTTCCTCGGGTCCTCAGCAATGCACCCGCCAAGTGTGAAGACGATCGACTTACACACACACACACGCACACGTTATAGTAATATGCTTTGGGAAGATTAATGTTCAAAGTATTTCTCTCTCCCTGAAAATCGAATTTTTAACAAAAACAATGACCACCATGAACAAGTTATTGTGCTGTATTTCTGACAAAATATATTGCGTCTTTCCTTTGAACACATTCACATTGGACACATCCTCTGTGTATCCTCTGTGCAAACACTCGAGTTTCCCATAGACACTTTAAACATTTGATGGGCTTGGAGGCCCATTGTATCCATGCCATCTAATCTAATTAATCCCAGGCATGCCGTAAGCTATTGATATATCTAAATAACCTATTCCTAGATTTTATATGTGGATTTAATATTGGGGAACATGCTCTTGAAAGTCCCGATGCATGTGTGTTACGGGTTAGAGAGAACACATCTGGCGCAAGGTTTATCCTGGCTACACTCACTGGCTTTTCACAACGCCCTCCTCTCGTAGTGTTCTCCCTCTGTCTCTCTCTCTCCCTCTGTCTCTCTCTCCCTCTCTCTTTCTCTCTCTCTCTGTCTCTCTCTCTTTCTCTCTCTCTCTGGAATTTTGTTATGTGTTAACACTCTCAGCCCCCATATCTAATTCTGCTCTGGGACTACCATAGGATATGAGTTGTGATATCGTCTCATAGTCGAGTGTGCTGTTAGTAGTAGCCATGAGGACTAATTAACTGTAGTTACATTTATGCTGAAGTTGTTTGTTTTCAAGTTTTATTCATTGATAATCATAGAAAGGCATGCACTAAAACATCGCTTAAGAGGAGCTGATCTATTCTGTGGTTGTAATTGACCATTGAAGTTCAGTTGGAGTGAACATTTCAGGAGGAAACGCAGAAATATGTTAAAATCATGCCAAGCTTTTTCAGAATGATGACCTCACAGATAGGAATAAAGTATGACCTATGAGCAATGAGGGCAGATGAACTCAAATCTGTTTGAGCACGTAATTGGCTATTAACAGTGAACACAAACTCCAGCCAGCACTAGTAAACAATTAAAACAAAAGTTAAAAGTTTTACACCGTGTACACTTATAGCAATACACTTTTAAAATCACAATTAAAATCCCCTTCTTCACTTGCGTGAATCAGTTTTTCTTTGGTAGACTATCACGGCAACAAAACAGGAAACACAGCGTTACTCCGCCTCTTTCAGGTTTTTGGTTTCCAGCCCATGAACTGTGCCCTCTCGCCCATAGGAGCTCTGCTATAACATAGTGGGGCTGCTGGATCCCAGATCCCACAGATCTTGCATCGTCAACAAAAGACGACAGCATCATGTTTATGTGCGTGTATGTCTGGTCTCCCGCCCTTCCCTCATAATGTTCAATCAATCTTTCTTTCCCATACACATACACACCACCCCACCCCAACATCATTGAGTGTAGTAGTGGGAAAAAGTTGATTCATGTTCGGTTTTTCACAAGGCACAGTCGACATGCCACGGCTGGAGTGGCACTCCATGCCTGGCAGGGGCATGGCCACCAGCAAGGAGGAGGTGGTGGTGCCTGGTGGTGGGAGGTGTTTGGCACATCCACTCGTTATGAATGGTAAAAACATGACACAGTATTGCGTCCTGCATTTGCGCTTAACCACTCGCTGCTGTCGCTCTGACATTAATGTGGGAACAGCAGGGTGGGAGCGTGTGTGTGTGTGTGTGTGTGTATGTGGGGGGGGGGATTTAGGCAGTGCGGTGGCCCCATGCTTCGCACGTCACGTCATCGCCGAAACCACAGCAATATCTGGGGCAGGACAGAATGGCCGAGAGGCAGAAGAAGAAAACGCTGCCTAAAATTCCCCTGGAGTGTGACGCCACAGCATTGATCTTGATCAAAAAGCGAAAACGAAAAACAAGAGAGGAGGTATAATTCATATGATTCCTCGACAGTCGACAGGAACAGGAATGGATCATGTGATGCAGTCAGCCAACTGTTTTGAGATATAAACTTCGTGAGGAGGATTCTATAAAGAGCAGCCAAACACTAAACTCCAACCACAGGGCCGTTTGGCTTGGCCCCGATACGCCTTTCGCCAGCACCACCCTGAGTCTGGTGCCACTTTCCTGCTGCAGTGGCTTGTGATTTTTGTGCATGTTTAATTATGTGTTTAATTCCTTTTTAAACGACCACCTCCTGCGGCTTTTAAAACGGCATACACAGTTGGTCCACTGAGCAGACTGAATACCCCAGTCTCCACCGTACTGCATCTGTAGTGTCATTGTTACTGTTCATGATGCAGACCCTGCAGATAAAGCCATCACATTTCACTCCATTAAGGTAGAGTACTAGATACCAGACCACACTATGTAGGTAGCACAGATACACACAGAATGCAGGAGTAGGAGTACACAGTGGTGGAACGAGTTCCCGGCTCATGTCAGGACAGCAGAGTCGCTCACCAGCTTCCGCAAGAGACTCAAGACCCACCTGTTCAGAGTTCACCTGGACTCTGCATACCCACCCCCCGCCTTCCCTCTCCTAACTCTAGCCCTAACTTATGTGTTTGTACATCTTGGCATTATTAATAGTACTTAGCATTGTGTAGCGATATTGTATGTTCTTAGATGTTGGTTATGCACTCAAAATGGCACTTATGCTCTTATCCCAGCTTTTGTGCAGGCAACCTAGCAATTATGAAACTTGTTCTATTAACAATTATGAATGCTTGAAACCTGCCCTATTCTTATCTTTATATACCACAGTGTTATATTGCTGTCTCTTTGGATAAAAGCGTCATAAATGTAAATGTAGTGTGTCATCTCATGCCCCCCATTGAGTTGCCTAGGTGACGAATAATCTCTCCCGACAGATTGTCCAGATTCAGGTGTTGGTTATGGACCAAAAAAAAAAAAGATTCTGTGCTCTTATCTGACTCTGAATATGCTGTGAATTTATATTGTTATAAACCAGCCCTGCAAATCCAGCAGCGCATATTTTTAGGTTATACAGACTGACTGCATTTTAAACAACTGCACATTTGACCACTAAATTCCCTGCAAGTTAATAAGGGCTGAAACCTCAACTATTTTAAAGAGTGGGACTGGCATGTGTTTTAAATCCTCTCAGACAATGCTCAGTTCGGTGACAGTTTCTTTCTGTTTCAGTCCACTCTAAGGACCATGTTAACTTTATTGTCTTTATTGTATTTCACGCAAACCAGTCGCATTTCATGATTACAACACACAGGTTTACACATTATTCTTTTTACACGTTACGGATCCGTATACTTTCATTATGAGTGAAAAATAAAATGTCACTTTTAATCAAAGGAAAAGGAATTAGACAGTGGCCATTGTAGAAAATGGTATACACTGTCTTTTCTTGTCTTCGTCATACTTTAGTTTGAGAGACTCATAGTGCCTTAGTTCTTCGCATGTATTTTGTCCAACAACATGTTTTTGAACCACATTCAGTACGACTCTAATTGATATAAAACAAAAAATGTTTGTGGCAAAAACCACATATCTAATACTTTGGACCCCTAGTGAGGATTCAGAGTGCCCGCTCTGACATTCTATATTAACAAAACATGATTGAATCGATTCAAACACCAGTAAAGTGCCATTGTCTCCCCAAAACTTTTTGTAGATACATTTATGTAAAAACCTTTTTTTTGTCCTGTAGATATGGGCTATCTATATGGGCAATTCAGTTGTTTTACTTACAATTTATATGTTAAGAAATTGCATGAAAACATTGCAAAGAAGCTGTAGAATAGGGTTGTTCTGGCTGATGATTGCTAATGCTAATTCTGTTTGGATGAGAAAACAATCTAAATTCGAGGGCAGTTTTAGACTATAATTCTAATAGTAATCCATGTTGTAGCCCAGCTATTGTTGAAGTGACCGTCTCGACCGACTGTCCTTGTTGTTCTTACCTTGTATATGCTGCTGGTGTCCTGAAATGTATGGGAAAGGAGTGACATTTGGATATGATCCCGGACATCTATGCTGAACCTCATGACTTGACACCTTTTCCTTTGTAAGAGGAAGCCTACACCGATGAATTCAGACAACCAATCAATGTTGAGCGGCAGAAGCTGAAATTGTGTGATTATATTTTGCTGTCTGTTCGGCTGGCCGTTGGAATCTTCAAATGATCAACAGATGGAAGAGATATCATCGTGAGAGTTTCATTGCCTGCTTCCGAAATACTTGTCTGATCGCAGGTCCTTTCCAGTTCCAGTGACCTCAGACTTCAAAAAACCAACATCCGTAAAACGACTGTCTCATCACAACGTTATATCAAGACGTCCTTCAACAGACTTGTGGACATTGTGTTGTTTTATTCCTTCATTTAACACAACGTGTTCCGAATGTCATTTGGAGCCCGCTGGTGCTTGCATTCTGCTTTAAGTGCCTTCTTTAACCGCCATTTTGTCCACTCGGCACTGCTCACCCGGGATTCCAGGAGGTCCTGGCTGTCCTGCAGGCCCTGGCAAACCTCTCGACCCAGGAGTGCCATGAATCCCAGGAAGACCCGCCTGGCCCTGGATACCTGAAGGCCCCTTGGGGCCGGGCAAACAATTTTTACCAGGGACCCCAAGGTCGCCCTTTTGTCCCCTATCGCCATGGGCGCCTGGCGGACCGAAGGAACCCTTGCTGCCTTTCATTCCCAGCGCACCTTTTCCACCGGGTGGACCCGTTTCACCCTGGTCTCCCTTTGGACCCATCAAGCCCTTCTCTCCAAGACTTCCACGGCCTCCGATGGGGCCCCGGTCACCCTTGTTTCCTGTTTGACCCATTGAACCTTTAGTCCCTGTCTCTCCACGGTTTCCCTTGGCACCCGGTGCCCCTGGGGCTCCTGTAAATAGCAAACCATAACAGAAATGGAAAGAAAGTGATGAAGAGGAAAGGCAAAGGTGTCCATGAACAAATGTACTCAATAGGATAAACCCCTAGATATGAACCATGTCGTTTACAAAGGGGGTCCTAAAACCCCCTTTTAAAGTCCTGCTCTTGAAATTTCTCTATCGGCCGCTCTATCGCAATCTCTCAAAGTCAAAAGATCATAAAACCAATTGCAATTAGTGTTTTACATAACAAACTGGCTGTTGGGATGCCATATAAATAACAACTAGAGCACCGTTTAAATAGTAAAAAGATGGAAAAGTATATACTAATGCAGTAGGGTTAAAGCTACCCTCGAGTATGGTGAAGTTCTTGATCAGTTGCGTGTGATGCGTATCCACCAGCTTCATCTCCTCCGTCACCATGGTCAGGCTCCTCACGTCCATATCCACGCGCACCCGCAGCAGCATGTACTGTTGTCTCAGGGTGTCCGCAAAGTCCAGCAGGAGCAGCACAGTATCGTTCAGATTCTGAAGAAACATCGGAAAAAAGAACAATTAGTGAACGGAAGTTGGCGGCGCGTGCACACGCAGCGGCTCCTCTCAGTCCCGACAGAATGGTGTTTTTGTGTTTTTTTTTATGTCTTTAAACATTGTCTTTTGTTCGTCCTCGTCGCATCATGTCAGTCGTAAGGCGCATACTTTCCCGAGAGTTTCTGCTCGATATCCGCAGAACCATATTTACGGAGTTAAATCCGACTATCGCAGAAGCTTTACGCGACCGCGGTCTACTCCGGAGGCAAGCCGCATCACCGTTTCCCACTCCTGCAGCCAGTCCGCCGTGGAGGCGCCACGGTCAGCTAGTCCCCACCGTCCAGCGATTCCCACCATCGTACTGGCCAATGTACGGTCGCTGGACAACAAGTGGGATTATATCGACATTTTCCGCAAATCTACCAAGACTGTGAGTGAGTGTTGTGTCCTGGTGTTTGTGGAAACATGGCTTAATGACGGCGTCCCAGACGGCGCTATCCAGCTCGGCGGACTAACATGCCACCGAGCAGACAGAGCGCTCGTCAAGGGGGGGAAAACTCGCGGCGGAGGGATCTGTGTTTACATCAGCGATGCCTGGTGCCACAACGCTGTGGTGGTCTGTAAACTCTGCTCACCACTGGTGGAGTTCATGATTATTAAGCCATTCTACCTGCTGAGTGAATTTACTGCCATATTGCTTGTGGCAATATACATCCCTCCCGGCTCCGACAACAACAGGAGCGAGGCACTGAATGAACTCTACCAGAACTTGGTGAACAGCAGCCAGCCCACCCAGATGCTTTCCTCATCCTGGCTGGGGATTTCAATCACGCAAACCCCAAAAGCGTGTTTCCTAAACTTCATGGACATATCAACTTTCCCACACGTGGTAACAATACTCTGGACAATGTTTACACGATGCAGAGAGGCGCCTACAAAGCCCTACCCCTCCCCCACCTCGGGGCCTCAGACCACACCACTGTTATGCTAATACCAGCATTCAGACCACTGGTTAAAGTCACCAAACCAGTTAGGAAGCAGGTACGGGTGTGGCCAGAGGGGTCGTCAGAGGCACTCCAGGACTGATTCTCCACCACGGACTGGAGCATGTTCAAACAGGCAGCCACCTACAACAACACCACCTCCAGGAGTACACAGGGACCGTCACTGCCTACATGAGGAAGTGCATGGACAACGTCACGGTCCCCAAAACCATCACCGTCCGGGCCAACCGGAAGCAATGGCTGACAGGGGAGGTCCACAGGCTCCTGAGGGCGCGGAACGCCGCCTTCAAAGTTGGGGATGAGGCGAGCCTGAGGACAGCCAGGGCCAACTTGTCACGTGGCATCAGAGAGGCCAAGCGACAGTACTCCAGGAAGATTGCAGACCACTTCAGTGACAGCAGAGACTCCAGGAACCTGTGGCGGGGGATTCAGACCATCACAGACTACAAGCCCTCTCCACAGACCTGCGACAACTCCACCTCTCTGCTGAATCAGCTGAATGTCTTCTTCGCTCGCTTTGAGGCGGACAACAGCACCCCGGCTCTGAAGACCCCACCCCCTCCTGGTGACCAGGTGTTGACGCTATCCCCAGACAGCGTGTGGAGATCTCTCAAGAGGACAAATGCACGTAAA